>LPNX011215456.1:470824-606961 GCA_001517045.1 Pseudotsuga menziesii | reverse complement strand
GGATCTCTTGGTTGGTGTTCAAAGGGGTGTTAGCCATAATTTCAAAACAAGAGACAAAGTCTGAGGTTGATGATCAACCAAAATTACAAAGCAGACACATAAAGGCCCACGAAGTACAGACAAAGCACACAGCACTCACTAAAAAGATCCTAGAGTCTCAAGCAATCTAAACAGGCTATAAAGATATACCTTCCAGAAGAAGGCTGATGAACAGTTACTTGGCGTCCTTGAGGGGTTCTCAGGCACAAGCGGAGGAATCACCCACCACCCTCCTGCACTTTCCACAAGGGTTACCTTCCAATTCTGTCCGAGGTGAACCAGAAATAACCTTCCGGTTTACCTGTGTATGAGCCCTAAAAGACAAGAGACTAAAGGCTACCTTGATAATACCTACTGTCTGGGGGGACAGTCGCAAGCCAAACTCGTACGCATGGGCAGGGTAGCTGAGCCTGAAATTCTGCCTAGACAGAATCCCCAGATGCGCAAAAGTCCTGGGTTACGTTTTGACAAGGATTCGGGGGGTTATCCCCTCTGTCCAAGCCTCCACGCGGCCTCGTGCTTAACTCCCGTTTGAGAGGAGCTTCCTAGATACAGCGGTAGAATCAAGGATTTACCTAGTGAAAGGTCCACTACATCTGAAATTTAACACTTGTGGGGAGTTGAAACACCCTAACCCACAAGTCTAGCCTAAGCTAGTTGGTGTATGACCCTATAAAATAAAACTTGCTAATAATTTTTAAAATTATGTCGTTTATTTTATGGGTTGTTTCTTACTCAGAGGGTAAATGGCATGAAACTGAATGTGGTGTTTTGACTCAAGAAATGAAAACAAAATGACTAAGCAAAGAGAAATGAGATGCAAAGAAGCAAATAGCTATTCTCTTTATATTTCCAAATAACTTGAAAGCCAAAAAGATCAAATCTTTTTATATTTTTTAAATTTTTCAAAAACAATGCTATGCTATGAAATCTAGACTAACAGCCTAATCTATATGCACATAAAGCAACCATAGGTTTTTGTATTTTTCTTTTATAAATGCAAAAGAAAAATCAGCCTATCTACTTATGCAAACAAGTACTGAAAGCAAAGAAAATAGACAACTACTTTATACCCCGAAAACAAACCCTAGGTTTCCCTAAAGTTGAATATAAACCTCTTTTAAAAGGAAAGCTTACAAAAGTAAACAAGCCAACACTTTGGAATGAAAAGACTGAGCATAAAGACTGACATAAAAAAAGGTCAAGAAGTCCCAAGCATCAATCTAACCTACAAACAAAGGCTGCTCAGTACCTTGTCCAACAAGGTCAAACCAAAGAAAGAAGTAGGGGGAAAATCAAGAAATAAAAGTTCTTTTTAATTTTCTTTTATAAAATGCAAAAGAAAAACTACCTACAAAGCAAAGCATGCAGATAAAAAGAACAAAGCAAAAGGAACTTTGCTATGCAACCACCCAACAAACTCTAGAACCAACTAAAGTCATCATAAACCCTACTTGGAAGAAAGGCTTGTATAAGAGACAAGCCAAATATTTTGGCAAGGTGAAGTAGACCAACCAAAGAAGGAGGAAAACAACATCCACAAGCTTCTAAAATCAAACAAAGGCCACTAACAGAGGCTGATCAGAAACAAAAGGCCAAAAAGCAAACCAAGCAAAGGAGACAGGTGAAAGAGCAAAGAGTAAATCCTAATGCTATAAAGGGGCTTACCACATAGATAAAGAACAACAAAAAGAATGACACAAACTCCCTGGATTCATGCACCCGCAGAAGACCTTAACAGACCCACCATGCACCTGAAATGCACTGTGCTTTGAGTAAACTTGGATCTAAAAAAGCAAACAAGCAAGAATTACTCCAAGCAAAAAGACTCAAAGGATTTTGAAAAAGCAGGTAGGGTGATCACCAAAAGTCTTCAGACAAGCTACACAGCATTCATAAAGAGACACCACTCACAAACAGGGATTACCTGAAGAACGGAACAAGCAAAACTTGACTTAAAAAATCCAAACTTCCAGGTATATACGCGACTGTCTATAAGGGCAGGTCGCGAATGATACGCGACTGTTCAGTAGAACAACCCGCACCTGAAAACTTGTATTCGCGACTGTTTAAAAGAACAACCCGCGAATAGGTGTAAAAATCACAACCAAGGGTAGAAAACTGCCTTAAGAAGGCAGGGGAGAGGGTGCAATTAGACTTAAAAATGTTCCTAAGTGGCAAGAAGGACTTGAAACAATGCAAAAGCTGAAAGAAATCAAGAGAAAACCCCAAACAGACAAGGCTATCCCCAGCGGAGTCGCCAGTTCTGTTGTAAAGGAAAGTGTCCTATGGCTAGGGTTTAAGAGGCCATCAACGTACTGGGGTTGAAAGAGAGATGCACAATGTTCAGCAAGTATATAACAGCAAGTTTCAGAGATGAGAAATATCCACACCTGATTAACTGAAGGCCGGTCCAAGCTTTCTCTTCAATCCTCTTCTTGCTCCTCTCGCTCCAAGAGACTTGCAAAACAACTATCAAACCACCATGTTGGAAGTAGAAGGTAAAATTATAAACACGCATGTTTCTATTCTTCTTGATTCAAGAGCTAGTTTAAGTTACATTGCACCAAGAGTAGTTGAGAAATGTAAGATTTTAAAGAATAAACAAAGAAATCCATGGATGGTACAGTTAGCAACATGAGTTAAGAGGAAAGTTACAGAAGTGGTAAAATATTGTAAACTAAGTTTTAATGAGATGGGAATAACAGTTGACCTAAACATACTTCCTTTAGGATCTTATGACATATTGATTGGTATGGATTGGATAGAGTCTCATAAAACCATCATCAATTGTTTATATAAAAAGATTTATTGTATGAACGAAGAGTGTAACTATCATACCATAAGGAATCTACATGCCTATTTCTATATGACAAATTTCAATTATGCAACTCAATAAGTGTATCAGGAAGGGATTCCAACTTTATGCAATCAAGATAGTGGAGAATGAACCTAAGAAGTTAAAAGAAACATTGAAACAATTCCCTATCCTTGAGGAATTTCAAGATGTGTTTCCTAATGAGATATTAGGATTTCCTCCTAAGAGATATTTAGACTTTACTATGGATTTTATTCCTAGATCAACACGTATATCACGATCTTCTTACCGTATGAGAATTCTAGAATTGAAAAAACAAAGAATGCAATTACAAGAGTTACTTGACAAGAAGTATATTCAACCCAGTTTATCACCTTGGGGAGCACCGGTCTTGCTTGTTAAAAAGAAAGATGACACTTTTAGAATGTGCATAGATTACAGACAACTAAACAAAGTGACAATAAAAAACAAATAGCCAGCCCTGGTGCTATCTCTTGATTCTTCTCATCATAGGAAGTTCTATAGAGCCAACCATTTTTCATGTTGGTTGTAGGCCTAGCCTTCATGTAGGTCTTTAACGTCTTCTGCACTTATATCTGACCATGGAATGAACCATGTTAGAAAGGCCCACCCAACACTTACATCTGACCATCCAAATACCATGTTAGAATGGCACGCCCAGCACTCACATTTGACCATGGGAGGAACACATCCAAAACCCATGTCAGAAAGGCCTAGCACTCACATCTGACCTCATCTTGTCAGAAAGGCTCTGCACTTACATATGACCATGTGTAAACACATCACGCTAGAATGGATATGCACTTACATCTGGCCATGTGTAAACACATCATGCCAGAATGGCTCTATACTTACATCTCACCATGTGTAAACACATCACGCCAGAATGGCTCTGTACTTACATCTAACCATGTGAGAACACATCGCATTAGATGGATCTCAGTCCCAGACTAAGTATTCCAGGTAGCTGACCAGGTACCTCCATTCTCCCAAATAATGGCATTCATCGCTTATATCTGATCATGTGGGAACACATCCCACTGTCACCTTAGAATGGCTCGGCACTCACATCTGCCATGGAAGGAACCAATCCTCTCACCATGATAGAATGGCTTAGCCCTTACATCTTACCATGGAAGGAAACAATCCTCTCACCATGTTAGAATGGATCATTGACTCATCACTTCCCCTTGGAGGGAACCTCGATCTGGAGAACACCAAGCTTCTCCTTGAAGTATTCAAACTTTACTTTGGTCAATGGCTTAGTCAACACATCAGTTATCTGTTCATTTGTTGCAACATACTAGAGTTTTATTGCTCCTCTCTACACTATATTCCTGATATAGTGATATTTGATCTCAATATGCTTTGACTTTTCATGGAACGTCGGGTTCTCAAACAACTTCACACAACTCTGGTTGTCGCAATATATACAAGTAGCATCCAATTGGAGATCAAATAAATTAGAAATTAGCTTCCTCAGCCATACTGCCTCACAACTAGCCGAACAAGCTTCAACATACTCTGCTTCGGATATACTCAGTGCCACATAGGATTGCTTCCTTCTAAACTAGGACATTACACCTGATCCCATACTGAAGCAACATCCTGAAGTGCTATGTCTATCAATGGCATTGCCTACCCAATCTGAATCAACATAACCTTCCAGGTTAATCTTCTAATTCACCTCATACTTGAGCCCATAATCAACTATACCCTTTAGGTACCTTAGAATATGCTTTGCAGCAATTAAGTGAACATGTCTCGAATCTATCAGGAACTGGCTCAAGGTGTTCATACCAAAGCAAATATCTGGTCTCATATTCATTAGGTACATCAAGGACCCAATCATCTGATGATACATCATGGCATCAACCGCTTCTAATGAAGCATCACTCAATAGCTTTAGGTTCGATGCCATAGTTGTGGTCATGGCTTTGCAATCCATCATCCCAAATCTCTTCAGGATATCTACCACATACTTCCCTTGTCCCATGGAAATTCCACCTGCATTCTATTACACCGTCATGCCTAGAAAATAGTGCATCATACCCAAGTCCTTCATTTCAAACTCGGCAGTAAGCTTCCTCTTCGTATCAAAAATCAACCCATCCATACCTATTACAAAAAGATCATCTACATACAGTAGGAGTATCACTGGGTTACCATCTTCAACCTTGTAGTAAAGGTTGGGATCTGCTTTACTCTTGGTGTTATCTCCCAAAATAAATTTATTTTCATTAAGTTCACACAAAATAATTCATTTCGATAGTATGAAGGGTTTAACGCATGCAATGAGGAATATGAATGTCACTAATAGTTTGAAAGCCTTTGTGGTTGATAAAATTTCACAAAGTTGTAGCTTCGGTGGCTTGGTCAAGGATCAGAACATCTCATTAGCCACCGACAAACTACAGCTTCCGTAAATTAGATGAACTCTTCGGTGATCGAAAAAACTAAAGACAACGAAGCGACGAGTGTTACGGAGAGAAATTCCTATGGCTTGGGGTACCACAACAGACAGCTAGACTCCAGAAATCAATCTTTCCCAATATGCAATAGAAATAAAAACATCTAACATAAAGGATCGAACGTCGTACCTTATTCCAGACGGTTGAAGTAGATCCCCATTGAGCTCTCCAATATTCAGCTTGAATTGTTACAGCACGTCCTCAACAACAAGTAAACAATACAAGCATACTATATTTCATGGTGTTAGATCTATTCTAGCATATATAAATCAATAATGTATGAGCATTTGACATATTCCAATGGAAACAATATTCATTCAAATACACATTACTGGACAGGAAAAGATATTTCTATTAATATGAATCAGAGATTACAAGTGACAACCTCTGACGGCACGTCTGCGAACCGGAGAAACTGAATCCCCCACTTGGGTCTCCACCACCTCAATCCTCAATCACTCTGATAGCAAGCTTACTAGCAAAGGGCAAGCTTGGGAAGAACAAAACAGTTCTCCAAGGGACAAAGGGATGCAGACTCAAGCATAAGTTCTAGCAACAATGGACTATAGTTTCGGTACTCTCAATTCTCTCTTATGCTTTCAATGTCTCAAGGGTTCCTTATATAGCTTTTCAAAGTGATATTGAAAGGTCGAATCTGTGCGATCTCAAGGCATATGGAAGGCCAGGAGTCATATGAGTCGGATCCAAGACAAGGAACGCTCCAAATGATTTTGGATTATGTACACATCTCGATGTACGCGACTATAGAGGGAATATCCGCGTATGTACGCGGTTATCGGGGAAAATGCCGCGTATATCATTTTTCTAATGTTTTTAGGGATGGTCAATGATACATCAAAAGACAAAAAGTGGTCCATAGGGGCTAATGAGTTTGCAACAGGACAAGGGAAGGCCATACAATGTGTGATTCACTTAGTGTGGTAAAATCCGTTATAACAAATGCCCCCTAATGTATGAGATCAGAGGGGTTATATGATGGACGAAATACATTATAAGTCCATCCCAGAAGTGAAGTGATGAAGGTACCCAAATGGAAGACCAGCCACCCAATCAGCATAATACCATAATACAACTCTGCATATAACTACAAGTACATATAGTAGTCCTGGATACATAAGAGTACAATGGCCATGAATAGGCATGAAACATGATAACACATAGATGTGGTCATCGCTACGTACAATATACATAGATCAGAATCTCCATGAGGAAGATATACAAAGGACCATGATCTCCACAAAGGCTGAAGATATATAATAGATCAAAATCTCCATAGTGACTGGAAATGTCTGACATATACTGGAACAAGTCACAAGAGCTGAAATCTCATGAATATTGGCACGATCAAGGAGGTAGCATATAGTGGATGCCACCAATCTGGAAGGTCTTCTACACAAACCGCTACAAGTACATGTCCTACTATGCGAATAGAGGTGTCGAGGTCGAACATAGTAGTCCATCGTCTGATTACCAGTCATTGATGTATACCGTTAACAGACGTGAGATCACCCACCAATAATGAAAATGGGAATCAAGGTACTAGAGTGCAAACTAAAAAGTGTGAATAAATGTGTTGAGGTCGAACAATTGAGAGAATCCATCGATCAGGGGACATTGATGTATTCCCAAAACTGTCGATGGCGAGAGAACCTACCACTGATGACTGCAAGTCTCAAGGCACTCAAAATGACTCTAGATTCCAATCCCAGAATAAATGATCTGAAGTCGATGGGATGAAATCCGCTGGAAGGAGGGCATTAGGGCATCCCCCATCATCCAACACGAGGTATTCAACAAAGCTGTATAATGTGGAAGGACTCGATCATAAGGTGCACGAACCAGTAACTGGACCGGGAATGGCTGACATGCAAAGTCAAGATAACTGAGGAATGGCCGACTCAGGTTTCAACTTCCTTTGAACAAGAGCATAACGGCGTATGGTGACTAAAAGAAGGCAACATAGACTCGATATACAAACTGGGACATCTCTATGACGCAGGAGGCATCAATAGAGGCTCCATAGGGAATGGAATCTTAACCAGTCGGTGGAGATAAAACTCAGATAAACGAGTACAGCTCCTAAAGTCAAACTATAACCCAACCAATGGATGTGATATACAGTGCTCTGTTCGAAGGTGACACGACTCGATAGCTGCCAAAGATAATATCTTTTCTTGTTCGGATTTTTGGTTTTTTTATTTTTTTGGTCTTTTTCAGTTATTTGAAAAGCTTGAAAAAAGAATAAACTAGCTTTATAGTTACAAACTAGGAGGAGACGAGTGTCATTTAGGGCAAACAAACTAGTTCCAAGCAGTGGAACATACCTATGCTCAATGCAAGGATACATGTGTAAGATATCGACACTCGGAGGAAAATCCCCTCCCGGTAAAAAGGGAATCAAGCTGCGAAGGATATAAATAAAGGCTCTGCATGGCTAGACATGAGACAAGATCGGGCTATATGGCTGAAACGCAATGTCAGGGGAGCCAGCATAAAGCTCAATAAGACAGGCGAAGCACATGATAATGCATCCACAACTTGATACAAGGGGAGTCCGGAGGGAAAAAGGCCAGCATAAGATCAAGAGGAGTATGAGGCTCTTGCTAAATGTCATGACAATACTATACAACGGACTCCCACACCCTAAAGGGGGAAACATCGGCATGGGAACCAAATGCAAATAAGGTGCTAACTAGGGTACCCATGTAAGGTGAGGCCCTACCAATCATATCATGCCACTTCTATAGCAGCAAGAAGGTTCTGTGACATAATAGAGTGGGTTTGTACCTAAGGATATAGTGACATGGTCATAAGGTCATGCAAAATGCAAAAGGTGGTGAACCTAACCTATATGCCAATGTAGACGTTATACCTGAGATCAGTATGAACAGGTCAATCCAAAGGTTGAAACGACGCTGAAAATGGTCTTCTACATCACAAATTAGGTCAAAAACGGTCCAAAATGGTTAGAAATGGTCAAAACTATAGGAAAGGGGGTAAAAATTTTCAAATATTTGAAATTTTTTCTATAAATAGTAAAAAATATAAATCATTTGAAACTTTTACCCTTTGGAGCTCTGATATTCAACTGCAAATTCCAGGAAATCCAGCCGGTGGAATTCACAACCGATTCTTCCAGGTATTTACTCATGTTCTCTGCTTGCATTTCAATATAATTTTTGTAATTTTTCATGGTCAAATGAATTTTTAAAGGCCAAACTTACATGAGTGCTACAGCCCACGTGGGTATCGAGGCTTTTTCCATGTATATGGCTGGCTATACGCGGAAACAGGACCAGAAACCGCGTACATACGCGGCTGTTTTCAAAACAACCGCGTATGACGCCGCGCATAAGGATTTTCATGAATCTAATGGACATTTTGGTCAAACTCTCATGTAGGATGGTGCTAGAGTGGCGAGAACGCGAGCACAGTGATGTAGAGGAAGCAGTAAGGGCTAACAGAATGGCTCAAGAAGCTCTAAGAAGATGCGGACTCTACAAGTTTTGGTGCCTAGGAGGCTTGAGGGCCAAACCAGGACTACTACAGATGCTTGTAGACTATTGGGATCCAAACTCAGAGTCCTTCCGGCTAGACAGCATGTCCCTCACCATTGAGGTGGAGGATATCTAACTTATCACAGGTCTATCACGGCGAGGTGAGATGGTGAACCTTCGTGCCCGAGGAGGGCCAGGTCATGGGATGACTATCGACGAGTACATAGCTGTGTACTACTACCCAGAGACGGAGAAGGTGGGGAGCCAAGTTCCCACCAAAACTATACGGGTACTGGGCCTAAAGGCCATACTACTAACGCTGGGCAGGATAGCAGGCTTAGAATCACTCCATCAGGCCTCTCGGCCATTGATGTTCTATGCGGTGGAGTGCATGACACCGACCATCTATGACTAGAGCACTTCCCTACTGAGCAACATGAAACATCAGCTCACCGAGTGCAAGGCAAGTAGGATATGGAACTTCGGGTTCAGCAGTATCTTGAGCACATTTTTCTTCGAGCATGTTCTAGGATTGAGCCCTAGAGTGGATGTTCCTCTCCACGAGGTTCGAGATCCGGGCCAACGACGTTGGGCAGACGCGATGCGCAGACTGGGGGGCGGTATGGTGGCCAACCCTTATCCAGCAGACTTTTTTCCATGGTGGCGATGACAGATTGTTGCCATAGAGGACTACCCTTATGCAAGGATAGACTTCTGGGGAGACCCAGACATGCCATTACCACCAGGATCAGCATATGGAGACATAGGTAACGAATCTCGACCCTTACTCTTTTTAAAAATTTTGAAGTATTTAATTTTTTTGTGTTTTCTTGAATATATGGAATCAAAAAGACATGTTTTTGGGTGACAATACATAGTGAAATCTACCATTCATGTGCAGATGTGGGACCACGGTGACTAGAGGGCTTCCCACATCATAGACGGAGGGGAAGAGGAGATGATATCACCGGTGTGGATGCGGAGCGAATGCTCCAAAGCATCCATACCAACTTTGTGTGACTGAATCATAGGATTCCCATGGCGCAAGTCGAGGACTTGCCTGAGGCTATGCAGAGACAGGTGGTGGGTGTACCACGCGCATGGGTGCATTTATTCTGGCGGCTAGCTAGAGCCGTAGTGACATATCATGATCACAACCCTCATCCACCTCCACAGGACTAGACACCTGGGAGTGTATCTATTTTGTACTACCGTGTATATGATGGTGGCTTTCAAAGCCCCAATTTTGTATTATGACACTATGTATTACCACATTTTTGATGTATATAAATTTTTTTTATGGTGATTGGTTTATTTATTTACATGTGTAAAAATTGTGTTTATGATTAATTTATTATAAATGAAACAAATTCCAATCTAACACATTGTTAGCATATGAGTCAGCAATTTGATTAAAATTTCTTGGAATGTGTATATATGTTATGTTCTCAAACTATCGTTCTAACAATCTCACACGTAAGAATATCCTCAATAACGTCGGATCTCTAACATGGTACAAACCATTTATCTGTGACACTACTAACTCTGAATCAAGACATACCTCAAGAGAGAGAACACCATGCAAAATGGCATCCCACAGAAGCTCGATAACGACACTATATTCGACAACATTGTTGGAAGATGGCCGTAGACATACACCTCCTGAAGATAGTAAATGACCCATAGGAGTAAAATCACCCAAGCAGCTGAGGCTGAGTGTTGAGTGTGACGGCTTGCACCATCCGCAAATCCTATGTAGGTGGAAGATTCCATTGACATCTGCCACAAGAAATGGAAACTAATCACAAACCCGATCACGATAAACAAGACCTAACTATGCAAAAAAGCTATACAATAATATACAACAAACAGCCTTGGCTAAAGATCATGCATAGTGTTTTTTAAGATAGAGCCCATTTCTAGGCTCCGCTAAGACTGTCCCTTCGTAATCCACTAACTCGTAGGCATCCTTCTCTAATACACGCTTGACCACGTAAGGACCACGCCACATAGGATTGAACTTCCCTGCCCCCAAGGGTTCTTTCGATTAATCCCACAAAAGGACCAAGTCTCCCTCACTAAACACTCTCGGACGGATAGACTTATCGTAGTGGGCCTTCACGTGACGCTTATTAACCTCTAGAGTCACCAAGGAATCTCTACGTTGCTCATCGAGTTGCTCAAGGTGAACCAAACGCTCCTCCAAAGTTGAAGTGTCTGGTAAGAGTTCCACGGCTAACTTCAACGAAGGAATCTCACATTCATTTGGAAATATCGACTCCACTCCATGAATAAGCTGATATGGAGAAAAACCAGTGGCAGTCTTTACCACAGTTCGATATGCCCACAAAGCAGGATACAACATAATATGCCAATTTGTCTTGCTTTGTGCGATGGTTCGTTGGAGAATGGACTTAAGTGATTTATTCACTGCTTCAACCTATCCATTCGCTTGAGGATAGTAAGAAGAGGAGTGCTCTTGCTTATACCCTAACTTGGATGCCAACTCTTCCAACATACGGTTCTGAAAGTGCGAGCCATGGTCAGTGACAAGCTCTCTCGAAATCCCGAACCTAGAGATGATTTGGTTGAATACGAAGTGAGCGGCTATCTCACCGTTGGATTTTACTATAGGCATTGCCTCAGCCCATTTGGTGAAGTAATCAACAGCCACTATAATATGATGGTGCCCCCCAGCTGAAGCTGGGTTGCAATCCATAAAATCGAGCCCCCACATGGTGAAGGGACCGGCGGTGATAATAGGGTGTAACAGGGCAGGCTTCGAGCACATGTTACGTGCGAACACCTAGCAAGGGTGGCACCTTTTGACCACTTCAATACAATCCTTGAAGATCGACGGCCAGAAATATCCTGCTCTCAAAATATTTTGAGTTGTAGAAAGCCTAGATAAATGACCACCACACGCCCCTCCGTGGCAATCATTAAGCACTACCTCAGCTTCCTCATGAGTTAAACAATGTCGTAAAAGGGAATCTACTCCATGGTGGTACAAAGTATTGTCCACAATGAGGTAGTTCTTGGAAACGTGACGTAATCGACGTCGCTCATCTTGCGAGAGGTGAGCAGGGGTCCTCTGCGTTTGCAAATATACTATGATATCACCGTACCATGGGTCAGTCGTTGAGATCAAGAAAATGAGTTCATCAACGAACGTATCTTCACATACCGACTCCTCAGCCTCACTCGAAAAATCCTATATGAGCTCTGCAAAGATTAAAGATTTCTTCAATTTTGCCAAAACAAATTCGAGATCAAACTCTTGCAGGATGACAATCCACTTATTATACTTTCCCCCAATCATCCTACGTGTGAGGATGAACTGAAATGGATTGACATGGGCAACGACCAAGGTTTGGCGAAGGAGAATATAATGTCTCAAACGCTGCACTGCATGTACGATAGCTAAGGAAAGCTTCTCAACATGAGAATACCAAATCTCTACGTCAATAAGGTTTCGGCTCAGATAATATATGACATGCTCCTGAAGCTCCTCATCCTCCTGAACCAAAACCATCCCAATCATCTCTAAAGACGCGGCCACATATAATAGGAAATCAAGGCTATAATCCGGAGGACTAATCACCGAGGACGATGCTAGGGCTCTCTTAAGTGCATTGAAGGACTCCTGGGCTCGCTCATCCCATTCAAAGGGAGTATCCTTCTTCAGGAGACGCATGAAACCTCTAGTCAAATTAACGAAATTGACAACAAATCTTCGTAGGAAGTTTTCCATGCCTTGCAAACACTGAAGATGACGAATATTTTGCGGGGGAGACAACTGAAGTATTTCCTCCACCTTCAAGGGGTCAACTCTTATACCCTCTTTTGAAATGATAAATCCTAACAAACGACCTGATTTCACGCAAAAGATGCACTTATGAGGATTTCATCTAACGGCATAGTGCCGGCATCTTTCGAACACCAATCTCAAGTGATAAGAATGACGCATCCTCATACGAGAATGAGCAGCGAGGTCATCCAAAAATACTTCAATAATGGACTTGAGATCGTGGAAAATCAAGGTCATTGCCCACTGAAACGTAGCTTCGGCGTTTTTAAGGCCGAAAGGCATTTTCCTATACGCAAATGTTCCCCAAGGAAAAATAAATGCGGTCTTGTGTTGGTCCTCGGGTTTAATTTGAATCTGATTATACCTGAAAAAGTCATACATGAAGGAGAACACATCGCTACCCGCACACTCATCCAAAATCTGATCTATAAACGGTGTGGGGAAGTTATCCTTAGGATAGGCACGATTTAAATCATGGAAATCAGTGCATATACAGATCGCTCCCTTCTTCTTATCCACCGAAACGGGGTTTGAAACCCACTCCGTCAAGGGAATGGGATAGATGAGACTAGCTTTCAATAGCTTCTCTATCTTTGCCTTTATGGCGGGTGCTTTCCTAGGATTTACCGCACGTAAACGCTGTCGAACAGGCTTAGCATTAGGGTAAGTCTTAATTTCGTGTTCGACAATCCGAGGGTCAATCCTTGGCATCTCATCATAAGACCAAGCAAAAACATCATGGAATTCCTTGAACAACTTGGTATACTCGTGAATCTCATCTTGGGAACAATCCGCCCCAATGTAGACATTCTCAATTGTACCAGGATTGCAAGAAATGTTGATAGGTATAGTTGACAATATGTTTTCCATGTTTCCATCAGCCATCTGACCAGGAGAGCTTAATGGAATCATGGGTCTACCAACTTTCTGTCTAAGAATCTCCCTATAATCCTCATGCTCCAAAAGGTCAAGCTCTGGAAGGAAATATGATATATGATGAAGTTCCTCCCATGGTGGCTCAACTCCTGACATAGCCTCGATGATCGCTTCATCTGAAGGGAAAACCGTATCAAGGAAATCGTGGGCATGAGAAGACTGTACTGCCCATGCAGGAAGCACATAGGGGTCTTCCTCCTCTGTCTGTGAAGAAGAAGAACAAGGCTCTGCAGCAGACTGAATATTAGCTTGGTAATAAATCATGACTGCATGCAACGGCACACTCGTCTCAATGGTCTCACTCGAAGGACTCGGTGAAGGAAGAATCCAAGGATCTCCCATATGACTTGTGCAAAAAGGCACCGATCTCGTAGACATGGAAGCACCATCGAAACTAGCTCCTATCATGAGGACGGGTACAGGACAACTAAAGGTTCCCATGAGGGACGGATACATGCCTACACCCACACTCCCAATTGTCGGCTGGGAATGTTCGACTTTCGGAACCAAAGCTTCCGAAGATGCACTATCATGCGGATTCTTGAATGCCATTTTGTCAATCGTTACAATCTTCCCATTATGAGGAAAGCATACAATGCGAAATACGGAAGACGCAACGGCTTGCATACTATACATCTAGTTCCTTCCCAGTAAGAGATTGTAGTCAAGGGGCGCATCAACCACCTCGACCTCTATCGCAACGGTCTTCCCTCCCAAATGGACTTTAAGAGAAGGAAGGATACCGTGCAGCCTAAACGATCTCCCATCAAAAGAAGTTAACATGGTCATAGACTTTGACAACTCAGGAGAACCAAGACCCTTCCAACAAGACAAAGACATCACAGAAGCAGCAGCGCCCTCATCAATCACTGTGCGCTTGACGATCATATTAAGACATTCTACATGCACCAAAAGGGACACATAGTAGGGAAAGCGAGGCTGATGTCCTGCAGTTTCAAATTTGATCACTGAGGAAGAATCATCACCATTCACACCAAGAGCGGAAAGCAAAGCCTTCCTTTGCGACGGATAACTCTGAAGCACTTCCAATGCAGACATCGCACAAGGAGTATGACCCAAGTCCTCGACAACTGAATAATTCTGGGCGGCTCGGGCATTTGGATTATGCCCCGAACCCTTAAGTACCCCCTTAGAAATGTGAGGTGCAACCTCAGGTTTATCCGCAGGTTTCTCAATGCACAAAGGGGTTCCTGGTGGATCAGGTTCTTTGCCTGGGTTGGGTTGTGACGAAGTATAATCTTTCGCACGTGTCACAACTTTAGCGGCACGGACCATATCAATGCACCCATGACCACTAGTTTCAGGTGGATCTTCATCACTAGATTGATCATGGGACTTCGAGTTCATATTCTGGTTATGTGGTAAAGGGTTCGTTAACACAGCTGGGCCCTGTACTATGAACTTCGAAGCTTCATCCATCCTAGGGCACAAGTAAGTGAGGTGATCGTCCTTACAAAGCTTGCAAGGAAACTTAACCTTATGCTTATCCTGCTTGGCCCCCCCATCATTTTTATTTTTATTGTCATTATTGTTGGCATTCTCATTCTTATTCCCACCCTTCTTATTATTTTTACCCTTTTTCTATTCCATCCGGGTTGCTGGTTACCCTTCTAGTCGGACGATTGCACAGCAAGTACATTCGCCGCTTGGGCGGGTTGAGACAAAGCCGTAGCTTGTCCCAAGACAGATTGGTTGATTGAGAACTGAGCAACTTGTTTCACAACCAAACCTACAGCTTTCTTAATTGCACTACCCACAATGCCATCGGCATGTGGTCCAGGTTTGACCTTGGGATCGAAACTAGAACGAGGAGCGTTGGGTATAATCTCATATAACAAACCAGACTAAGCATAGATCAAGTCTAGTTCCTGTGCCCTAAAGATTGCTTGTTCCTCATTCTGCACTCCGGATGTGGAAACATCCTTCACGATATATGGCAATAAAGATTTGAGGAACCACTCAAGGAGGAACTCCGGCGGTATAAAGGCTTTGATTAATCTCTTCCGTCTACGCCACTCCTGAAAGTGATCAAAAATATGGGTGGCTTTATCTTGCCGAAATGTCGACAAGAGTTCAGTACCAACATCGTAGCGTACTGGTAGCTGGAAGTCATTAAGGAAAGTCATCGCAAGGTCATCGAACAAAGTAAAGGCACCCCTAGGTAACTCTATATACCATTTCGCCGCAAGCCCTGTAAGGGTGCGTTGAAATAGTCTCAAGCAGACTGAGTCCTGATGCAATGAATTGGAAGAGCACCATAGGTGGAATGTCGTAACGTGTTCACTCGGATCCTCTCCTGGTTTTCCTTTGAACTTAGGTATGTCCGAAGGAAGCTTGGTAGGGACAGCTGGCCAAGCCAGGTCATGAGCCACAGGATCGTTCGTAAGTCTCGATAAGTCAGGTAGATTGAGTGTCGCGAGGAAAGGGAGCCTAGGATGATGAGGTCTAGGGACAGCTCCCTGGTTCATATAGGATTGATTACCACCATGACCTTGGCCATAGTGACCTCCTCCTATATGACCCGTATAGGGTGGCATGGAAGTAGCATAATGAGGTGGACCTTGACTAGTAGGAGCTACAAAGCCATAGTTGGGAGAGTAAGCAGGTTGTGAATACCCACCTCCATAAGGTGGAGAGACCTGTCCATACTGCGCCCCATAGTAGGGTCCATAGGTCATCACTTGCGATGCCCCATGAGACACTCCATAGGTAGGGATATACGTTCCAGAAGTAGGAATATACATATCGGAAGTAGGGATATATGTCATGGAAGTAGCAATCTGACCTCTAGAGACATGAACATAACCTCCCGAAACCACGGGTGGTATGTAGGCTTGAGACACAATTGGTTTAGTAACCGCAGTACGGATTTCACTCGTAGCTACGTGCCGACTCGAAGGACCATGAGAGTAAGGTGGAGGGTTTCCATTTGAAGAACTCAAAAGCGAGGATGAAGGAATCTCTGTAAGAAGAAATGTACTAGTGCCTATCGTCACTCGTCTGGAACCTGGTATCCCTACCGGATCACTAACTCTAGACCTAGGAGGTATATAATATGGAGCTTCCACCACTGGGATGGAAGGTGCAATGTGACTAGTACTCCCAAACCTCTCCGCAAGGTAAGGCATGGGAATGCCCCCAGGCATAGTGTTAGGGTCAAAGTCGGATTCAACATGAAATGTCAAATCGTGCATAGGAAAACCAGTTGTAACATAACTACCGTAGCTGGTGCTAGGAGGGTCAAAGTGAGTCTCGACATCATCCGGCATTCCATACGGGTAACGGGTCAATGGGGAATCTGCCCTAGTGTGAGTAGGTCTATCATGAAAATATCCTATCTAGGAAATCACAGGACCGATCTCAACTAGGTCAGGTGAGGGATCGTATGTAGGAGTAAGTTCCCCATCGTCAATACGAATAGGAGGAGGTGGCTCAGGAATAGTCTATGAATGATCCTCCATGGTGTGTGAATCAGTGTGTGACATAGTTCGCCTGGACAATCTAGGCCCCTCTCCCAAAGGAGGAGGAGAAGTGGAAGGAGAAAGTCCTGCTAACCGACGAGAATGGCGCGGAACCTCACTTGACTCCACAATGACTTAACAAAAAAGCAAAGACTCTCTATTTACGTCAACCCTAGGCCAACTAGCGCGCACAGAGCAATCACTAAAAAATTCAAAGCCAAAAGAAAGCAAACAAGGGCTAGATAAGTGAGCTCCTGAATGTGGCCGATATGTCTCTCCTAGGAGAGGCTTGAGAGGCCCTTGTCACCACAAGCGGAGGTTCGAAACCAATTATTGTGGCCCTCAGCTTCAACGCGTAAAGCGACTGTGCTGTCCGACCCCAACCTGGTCGGGACACATGCAGAATAACCTCTACACGTACCCCCTCGATGTCCTAGGTAAGGTCACTAAGGTCACCTCGATATAATCAATGCTCAGGCGGACAGTCGCAGGTGGGATTGACCGTATGGGTAGGGTAGCAAAGCCCGAAACTCTCGAAAGAGCCCCCAGATACGAATACAATCCTAGCTATATCGCTAGTGCTACAAAATTACCAACCAGGGGTTATCCCGATCAACAACCGCTCACACTGCCTAGTGCTTGACTCCCTTTTGAGAGGAGCATCCTGAGAACGCTGGTTATATAAAGGATTTCACACACTCCCTGGACAGACACCTAGTTGTTATTGTTTAGTGATCTTGGAGAATTAACTTTCAATGAACTATTCCAAGATCCTAAAACCTAAGCTTGTTGGTGCACCCTAGAAAAGAAAAGAGTGTAATTCATTTTAATTAGCGTTGATTTTATTTTGGCTTTATTACTCAAAAAATAGGATATGGTCGTGCAACTAATGGTGTTATGATGCAACAAGAAGTAAAATGCACACCTAACAATCAATGCAAATGCATTGTGTCCATGAAAATAGGGTATGCGTATTACGTGAATGCACAATTTCTTCTTCAAATGCTGAATGCAAATTTCCCTATATGAAGTCCTAACTATTACTCCAAAGCAAATCTAGATCTAATGCAAGTACAATGCAAGGTGCAAAATGCAATGCATGATGATAAGCAAATTTTTAGGATTTTTTGAAAATAAAGAGATACAAAAAGAAAAAGAATGATTCTAACCACCCCAGACTCTGCAATCACACATAAACAACATTCCATCAAATCACTAAGGCAAAAAGGACTCTAATGCACTAATCTCAAACAAAAAATCAAAGATGCCATGACAAGAACTTTCCTAAAAGAAAAAATTTAGGCTAAAAAACCGTTTCTGGTCAGAAACAGAGGTATTAACAGAATCAGGCAGTGCCAAAGGAGACTTAGCAACTAACAGAATTCACCCAGCAATCCACTATCTTCCATAAAAAGGTAAAAACCAGGGTATACACAACTGTGCGCAGTGAACCCGCATGTATACGCAATAATACCAGGGGAAACCACATGTATACGCAACTGTAATTGACAAACCCGCGTACAGGAAGAAAAAGATGCACAAATTCATGGCAAACAGACAGGCTGAGACTAAATTCACACCAATCAGGCTCTACTAGGCATACATGCCCCCATACCCGACACAGAAACAAGAGAGAGAGAGAGCACTTCAAATACATTGAATGCCAAGAAATCAACCCCCAAAGGACAATTACCAGGAACTCCCCAGCGGAGTCGCCAATTCTTTTACGGAGAGAAATTCCTATGGCTTGGGGTACCACAACAGACAACTAGACTCCAGAAATCAATCTTTCCCAATATGCAATAGAAATAAAAACATCTAACACTAAAGGATCGAACCTCGTACCTTAATCCGGATGGTTGAAGTAGATCCCCATTGAGCTTTCCAATCTTCAGCTTGAATTGTTATAGCATGTCCTCAACAACAAGTAAACAATACAAGCATACTATATTTCATGGTGTTAGATCTATTCTAGCATATATAAATCAATAATGTATGAGCATTTGACATATTCCAATGGAAACAATATTCATTCAAATACACATTACTGGACAGGAAAATATATTTCTATTAATATGAATCAGAGATTACAAGTGACAACCTCTGACGGCACATCTGCGAACCAGAGAAACTAAATCCCCCACTTGGGTCTCCACCACCTCAATCCTCCATCACTCCGATAGCAAGCTTACTAGCAAAGGGCAAGCTTGGGAAGAACACAACAGTGCTCCAAGGGACAAAGTGATGCAGACTCAAGCATAAGTTCTGGCAACAATGGACTATAGTTTCGGTACTCTCAATTCTCTCTTATGCTTTCAATGTCTCAAGGGTTCCTTATATAGCTTTTCAAAGTGATACTAAAAGGTCGAATCCGTGCGATCTCAAGGCATATGGAAGGCCAGGAGTCATATGAGTCGGATCCAAGACAAGGAACGCTCAAAATTATTTTGGATTATGTACACATCCCGATGTACGCGAATATAGAGGGAATATCCACGTATGTACGCGGTTATCGGGGAAAATTCCGCGTATATCATTTTTCTAATGTTTTTAGGGATGGTCAATGATACATCAAAAGACAAAAAGTGGTCCATAGGGGCTAATGAGTCTGCAGCGGTACAGGGGAAGGACATACAATGTGTGATTCACCTAGTGTGGTGAAATCCACTATAACAACGAGTTAAAGCTAAAAATTTCCGTAGTATCGACGTCAAAACTTGAAGACACTAGCCATCGACGAGATTGTCTACTAAGGAGCCAAAACGACGAAAGGCAAACTTACTACGGGTTCCGTGACGAGAGGAAAACTTTGACAATCGGAGGTTCAAGGGACTAACGATCGATGAGCTAGTTCCCTAAGGAGCTGCAACAGTGGGAGACAGAAGGACTACAGATCGACAAAGTTTACAACTAAGTTCCTTTGCAGCGTCGGTGGCATAGAAGACTAAACCTCTGATCGATGACAAGAATCATTTCGATAGTGCGAAAATAGAAAATCATCGGTGATTGAAAGACATGTAGACTACGGATCAGTGAGCTAGTTCCCTAAGGATCTGCAATGGTGAAATAAAGATAAACTACGCTTCCGTGACCAGATGAAAACATCAGCGATTGGAGGTTCTAAGTATTGGAGACATTTACCATCATACACACTCTTTCTGGTCAAATTGGCCTAGTTAAACCACTATCCTAAGTATAATTGACATTAATTGACATTAATGGAGCATTAATTGCCATCATCGGAGGTGATCTGAGTGATATTAATGCACCTAATTGCTAACTAGTGGTTACAATCAGTTCAACCAGTCAGTTAAGGTGCCTCCTCTCATTAAATATATTATTTAATGATTATTTAATATTATTTAATGATCTAGAGTCAACAGGGGCACCTCCACCAACTTCTGATGATCATTTCAGCTTCAGTTAACCTCATCAGGGTTCATTGAAGTCATGGAGCACTAGCACTTGATGGTTGGCTTGCTATGACATGTGTTTGATCTTCTTTAGTTGAGATTCAGTAATTTATTGCACTCTAACTTCAGTTAGCATTTGGTGAGTCAATTAGGGTTTTGGTCAAGTGGTTAACTGAGTGTGAATGAATGGCTGACAGTTAGTTAAGCCAAACTCACTCATTGATTTTGAATTGCCTCCTTAGCTATTCGAATTCCTCACTCATTCAAGCTATTTCTTGGCATTGTTATTGTAACCATTCATTGTTTATTAAATATACAGAGAGGAAACCAATTCCGGTTTTGATTAACACCATTTCATGAGTTATTTGTTGATTATTTCTTGATGATATTGATTATTTGTTCCTAGATCAATGTGCAAAATAATATGGTATCAAAGCATACGGGGGGATGAAGATCTATCTCTCAAAAATAATCTTTTTGACAGATTTCTCCATGAAAAGTGAGCAATAGCTCAAAATTCCAGCACTACACCAGAAGCCAAGGCTTACCACTCAATATCCCAAGTAAAGAACTTGTTGATCAAGCTTCCTTGATTGACTATGCTGGGTGTGATGAAAGCCTAGAATGTGTAGGCTGTCTGACCTTATTTTTCCCTTTCTGTTTTGATTTTCAGGTTTCTACAAGTGAAGCATTCGCTACAGCACATCCATATGGCCTCCTCAGCAGATCTCTTAAATCCATACAATTTCCACTCATGGAAAAATTATATGGATATTCAGTTGCGCTCCAAAGGACTTTTTAGAGTCACCATGGACACTGAAGTTGAGCCTGGATCAGCGGTAGAAAAATCAAGATTCTTAAACAAGAAGGATGAAGCCTTCAGTTTCTTGTGCCTCTCTATTTCCTGAGACCTTCTCTTCCATCTTACAGATTTGAAGACACCAACAGAAATATGGGACAATTTTGAATCTCTATACAGAAGTCATGATGACTTGAGGGTTTACCAGCTCGAAAATGAACTCATGTCTCTCCAAACTTCCAATTTCGAGACTCTAAATGATTTCTTTGCAAAGTTCAAGCATACTGTTTTACTCTTGAAGCAATGCAATGTGGAGAAGGAGGATGATCAGCTCATCCTTGCCATTCTCTCCAAACTCGGGGTTGGTTATTCAAATTTTGTTTCTACATTCCATGCGGGGAAGCTCACAACCCCCGGATGGAAGATGCCTACACTCAATTCCTTCATTGAGTCCCTAACTAATGAACATAAGAAGCTTGTCCAGATGGGGATCATCCGATCTTCCCGTGATCAATCCCTCCATTTCTCGAGGCCCAAAGATCTGAAGGGTAAAGGAAAGCAGCAGAAAAATTAGAAAACTAAATTTGATGCTCCCAAGCCTAGAGTTGAAAACTAGCAACATGATGAATCTTCCGACTCAAGGAAGAACAAAGGAAAAGAGCACAATGGGAAAGAAAAAGTCAAGTGTTCTTACTATGGGAAAGGTTTTCACCCTAGACATGCCTACATGAAGAAAAAGCTTGATAAAGCAACCTCTCTCCCTGAGAGGAATCACATCAATATTCCAGAGAGCTTTTGGAGGAGAGATCACCAATATCGAGAACCACAACATGAGAAAACTTTACAGAGAGGAAACCAATTCCGATTCTGATTAACACCATTTCATGAGTTATTTCTTGATTATTTCTTGATGAGATTGATTATTTGTTCCTAGGTCATGCCCTCATGGAAAGCACTTCGAATTCCAAAGCATTGCTGATTGACTCTGGAGCTTCAAATCACATGATGGCTGAAAAATACTCCTTTTCATCCTTGGAGACCATCAAATCCATCCCCATCCACATGGGAGATGACTCCACCATCATTTCCGAAGGACAAGGTACTGTAGATCTTGAAAATGGTTTTTTCTCTAATGTTTTGTATGTACCATCTATAGTAGCAAATCTCCTTAGTGTCTATCAAATGACACACACAATAATTCCTAAGAGAGTCTCTTTCATCCCAAATGATGTTGGGATAACATAAATTGCATCCGGGAAACTCATTGCAAAAGGCCTTGCAAATCGTCATGCAAAAGCCTATGAGTTCTCTCACTTTGTTGTGGATGCAAAGCCCATTGCTCTACTTACTCATAAAAATGAGGTTGGTAGGATGTGGCATGAGAGGTTTGGCCATCTTAATTTCAAATATTTTCAGCAATTACAGAAAAAATACATGGTTGAAGGCCTCTTGGTCATCAAGGGCTGTGTGATTGGAAAACACCCTGAACACAAGTTCGATCGGGGGAAGGAAAATCGAGCTACAAGAATATTGGGGCTGATACATTTTGATATCAACGGTTCAATGCCTGTCACATCCATGAATGGATAAAAGTACCTCCTTACTTTTATTAAATATTTTTCAAGGTATACATGGGTTTTCTTTCTCAAAAAGAAATCAGAAGTATCTAAATTTTTTTATGAATTGAAGGCCTTGATCAAAAATGCCTTTGGGCTTAAGATCAAGATCTTGAGATATGATAATGGATGGGAGTATGTTAGTAATGATTTTTTGTACATATTCTCCCAAAGTGGTATTCAGGTCCAGCATTCAATTCCCTACACTCCCCAGTAGAACGGAGTAGTGGAAAGGAAGAACCAATCTCTCAAGGAGATGACCACCTATATGTTGGAGTCAAATAAGCTTGCTACAAATTTGTGGGCTGAAGCCATGCATGCTACAGCATACATTCAGAATAGGGTGCCACACTCATCCGTGAAAGGAAATACCCCTTTCAAAGAATGCTTCGGACACAAGCCGGATGTGTCGAACCTACGGGTGTTTGGGTCCACTGCATGGGCTCGGATTCCGCTTGATAAAAGAAGGGCTTTGCAACCGCAAAGCATAGAATGTCTATTTATTGGGTATCCTGATGAATCTAAAGGATTCAAGCTACTAGATATCAATACCAAATAGATCATCATCGAGAGAAGTGTCAAGTTCGATGAGCCTCTTCAAGAGATGGAACTAGTGAAGGAGAAAACTGTTGAATTTCCTTCCTATTCTACTGAATATTTGGATGATGAAATTGGGAGTGATGACCCTGATTTGGATCCTTTGATTTCTGATATCAGTGTGCAGAAATCATCAGATGCTAAATCAGGACCTAAAGTGCAAAATCATCTTCCTACATGGGCCCAACAGACACTCTCCTCCGCAGGAGACAACATTGGAAATCCAGACGATCCAAGGAGAACCTAGTCTAATTTCCAAAGAGCAGGTATTGCGCTCTCTTGTTCTGATAATTTGCTGTCCAAAACTTGCTATTTAATGATTAGTTCAGATCCAAAATCCTACTACCATGCTTGAAATTATCCGAGATGGCAAGTTGCCATGGATGAAGAGATGAATTCTCTTCAGAAAAACACTACTTGGGATCTAGTTTCTCTTCCTATGGGAAGGAAATTGGTTCAATGGAAGTGGGTTTTTCAGAAAAATGTTGCTGCTGATGGAAGAACCTGAAAATATAAGGAAAGGCTGGTAGCAAAAGGTTTCTCTCAGGTCCAAGGAGTGGACTACCATGAGACCTTTGCACCGGTTGCAAAAATGGACTCCGTCCGCCTTGTTTTGGCTATTTTAGCATCCAAGCACTGGGAGTTGCATCACATGGATGTTAAGTCAGTCTTTCTGCATGGAGATATTCATGAGGAGTGTACATGAAGCAGCCTAAGTGCTATATCATTGACCCATATTTGGTTTTCAAGCTAAAGAAGTCACTATACGGGTTAAAACAAACCCCAAGAGAGTGGTATTCCAAGATGGATGCCTTCCTTCTCTCGCAAAACTTTTAGAGATGTAGATCAAATCCAAATGTGTATTTATAGCAGCATGATGGTCATATAATTATCATTGTTTTATATGTTTATGACTTACTGATCACAGTTAGCACAGTTGCCTCCATTTCAGCCATAAAAAATGCTCTCCACAATGCCTTTGAAATGAGTGATTTGGAGCTTCTAAAACAATTTTTGGGGCTCAAAATTGAGCAAAATTCTGATGGGATTATGGTCACTCAGTACAAATACACTTCAGACCTATTATTCAAGTTTAACATGGCTGAATGTAGGCCTACACTATTCCCTTTCCTTTCAGGGATCAGCCTTGAAGAAGGAAAACACACACTTCCCATGGACTGCACTATCTATCGACAGCTGATTGGTAGCTTGTTGTACTTGAAACATTCTAGGCTTGATATTTGTTATGCCATGAATGATGTATCAAGATACATGCAGCAGCCTCATGATCTTCATTGGAAGGCAGCCAAGAGGATCCTCCAGTATATTCAGGGAACCAGGACCTACGACATTCACTATGCTGCAAACTCTGAGCTAGAGCTGGTTGGATACACAAATTCCGATTGGGCGGGTGATTCTATTGATTAGAAGTCAACTTCTGGATATGTATTCATGTTTGGTGGTGGCCCCATTTTCTGGTCTAGCAAAAAGCAGGCTGCATAGCACTATCTTCAGCAGAGGCTGAGTATCGAGGAGCGGTGAATGCTTGCATCCAAGCAGTTTGGTTGCAAGGAATTCTTTCAGAGTTTGATCTTGGTAGTAATTTGTTCACTGTATTATTTTGTGACAACTAGAGTGCTATTAAGATATCAATGGATCCAGTTACCAGTAAGAGGACCAAGCATGTAGAGATTCACATGCACTACATCAGGGAGCTAGTGCATGATAGGACTATCATTCTGCAATACTGCCCGACTGATGAGCAGATTTCAGACATCTTAACCAAGAGATTTTCAGAAAATAATTTCACTTACCCCCGTTCCCTATTGGGGGTGATTTCAGCAGGGTGATCCAGACTACTTTCAGTGTTCAGCTTGGGGGGGGGGGGGGTTCCCACTGGTTTTTCCCTCTTTTCCTCCCTTAGTTTGTTTTGAGAATTGTTTTAGTTTTAGCATTGTACAGGGTGACCTATGGCATTAGTTTCCAGGGCCCTAACATTTTTATGCATCTATGTTTTCTAACTCTTCCTGAGTATAGCTTAAGGGGGGGTGTTGGAGACATTTACCATCATACACACTCTTTTTGGTCAAATTGGCCTAGTTAAACCACTATCCTTAGTATAATTGACATTAATTGACATCAGTGGAGCATTAATTGCCATCATCCAGTCACACTCACGCCTACGTACAGTCAAGGAGGCTAACTTATCCTTCTCCTACAGTTAAGGAGGCTAACTAGAGCACTCTGGGGGTGATCTGAGTGATATTAATGCACCTAATTGCTAACTGGTGGTTACAATCAGTTCAACCAGTCAGTTAAGGAACCTCCTCTCATTAAATATATTATTTAATGATTATTTAATATTATTTAATGATATGGAGTCAACAGGGGCACCTCCACCAACTTCTGATGATAAGTTCAGCTTCAGTTAACCTCATCAGGGTTCATTGAAATCATGGAGCACTAGCACTTGATGGTTGGCTTGCTATGACATGTGTTTGATCTCCTTCAGTTGAGATTCAGTCATTTATTGCACTCCAACTTTAGTTAGGGTTTGGTGAGTCAATTAGCGTTTTGGTCAAGTGGTTAACTGAGTGTGAATGAATGGCTAATAGTCAGTTAAGCCAGACTCACTCATTGATTTCAAATTTCCTTCTTAGGTATTCGAATTCCTCACTCATTTAAGCTATTGCTTGACATTCTTATTGTAACCATTCATTGCTTATTAAATATACAGAGAGGAAACCAATTCTGGTTCCGATTAACGCCATTTCATGAGTTATTTGTTGATTATTTCTTGATGAGATTGATTATTTGTTCCTAGATCAATGTGCAAAATAATAATAAGGACTAACCATCAGTGAGATAGTTCAATAAGGAGATGAAACAATGAAATACATACAGACTACGGATCAACGAGTTTACAATGAAGATCCTCCGCAGTGTCGATGGCACAGAAGACTAAAGCTCCGATAAATGACAAGAATCATTCCGATAGCGCGACAATACAAGATCATCGACGATCGAAAGACATACAGACTATGGATTGACGAGTTCACAATGAAGCTCCTCTGCAGTGTCAGTAGCACGGAAGACTAAATCTCTGATTCAAACGTCGTCAATCAACTTTCGGTAGCAATAAAATTAGTTCGTTTCACCTCCGAAACTACGACAGCATTTAGATAAAAGGTTTCGATACATTGGTTATTTCAGCTCCTTAGCACCGATGAGTTAGTGATGGGGAGTGCCAATGTTGAGATTTGGAGCATCGATAGGATAAAGGAAAAAGCTGTCGATCGCCGATGAAGAAGCTGTCGCGATGTTAGTGATTTAAGGCACCGAAAATGCGGCAACGTTGAGACTTGGAGCGCCGATGGGATAAAAGGAAAAATATTTCGATTGGTGACTGCAACAACAAGATAGAAAAATCCATCAGATTAAACAAGAAAAATCACTTCAGTTAAAGCCGAGACACTGGCTATTGGTGGAAATTTCATGCTGAACCAGCAGTGGTGATTATCAGTGGCTACTTCAACTATTAAAATTTTGCTCAATGAACTAGATCTTCATAGTAGATAAACAAATAGTTAGCAAGGGTTTGAAGCCCTAATCTAAAAAAACTAGCACTTCCAAGTATTTTTGTGTAAACAAATCGGATTTTCAGGATCTATGATTTTTGTAGAAGGCTATAAAGCCCATGATTGATTTTATAATAAAGGTTCGACTTCGGCAATTTATAAGCCTATTCCATTATCAAGCATATCATCTGGTTTATTCTAAATATAAGCTCTTTTGTTGTGATTTGTTTAGCCATCTCTTTCTTTACTGTGTTTATTGCCTAAATGTGCATTTAGGTCATTTTCAGATTTATTAAAAAGCCGATAGTTGTCATCCTATTGGTTATTTAGTGATATTTGATTTATAAATACCATCCTCAGTAGGATTTAGCCATTTATATGCATGTGTTATGTGTGTAATTCTGCCATCCTGGTGAGTTCTCCATCCCTACACCTTTTTGTCAAACTACTGAACAAGTTGTAACCAAAAACCTTGTAATTGATTGAGCTTCATGCGTGTCTTGAGAGTGAGAGGTTATATAGGTTATCCAGCTTGATCGATATCAGAAAACCCTTAAAAAAAATTGTAAGTTACCAGGCATCCTCGAGCTACAACCTAGAGGAGTTTCTTGGAGTGATAACAAAGTGGCGCCGTTGCCGAGGAGAGGATATTGAAGCTCAGCTTCCCTAGGAGACGACATAGATCCATGCTTTGATGATAGAGAAGGCTTGGAAATTATTATGGTTGTAATAATCTATCGGATGACTCCATTGATATAAGGTGGCTTCAAGAAGACCAAGTACCAGAGAAAACCCAAAGGGGCCACCAGCAACACCCGTTTCAGATCCAGAAGAAATCTTGAGGAAAGCTAGGGATTTACTAAGACAGGCCAACAGTGCTGCACAAAATGCTACATCAGGTATTTCAAGAAATATTTCTGCTATTATTTCTTCTGCTGAAACTCTTAATTCCCAGAAATTTTTCGATACATCATAAAAATATAGGGCTTGGGCATCTTCAAGCACTGTTGCTTGTGAAGATCCAATCCCTAGTGACTCCAATGAGATAAGTATACCACCACCTTCTCAGCAAATATACTCATCAGTGCTGCCTTCCACATCCCTCTCCATACCCATTCCCAATGTGGCTACCCCTCAATTGTCCAAGATGGAAAGGATCTTAGTAGTTAGGTATGCACCCCTAGTTTTGCCAAATCCTCTCACAGCCATGCCTACCGAGGATTACCTCAAGTATATTCCTAAGTTTATGGGGGAAGGGGATTTCATTGCTGAAGAACAACTAGAGTCTTTTTATAGCTATGATGAAAATATAAATATAGAACAAGAAGACGTATGGACCAGAGTCTTTGTGCAAAGCCTAGATGGCCAGGCTAGAAAGTGGTTCAAGGAACTGCTTGTTGGGTCAGTGGTAGGCATAGAGGCTCTAGATGACATTTTCCTAAAGCATTAGGGAGAGAGGAGAGACCACCTCTACTACATCATAGAAATTAGCAACCTGAAAAGAGAAAATGGGGAGTCTGTCTCAAACTTTACCAAGAGATTCAACAACATGTACAGCAAGATCCCCACTGACATTAAGCCCACCAGTACCTCATCTATGATAACTTATGCAAATTCATTTGACTCTGACTTCTACCTAATTCTCATAGAAAGGAGGTATGCCTCCTTATCACTCATGCAGGATGTTTCCCTAGAGGTAGAGTCAAACATTCTGGCATCTTAGAAGGTCAAAGGGAAGGTAGACAGGAGAAAGCAGCCAGCGAACTATAGTGGGGTTTCTGCATCAGAGAACAAGATCAAAAAAATGACCAAACTTTTAGATAACTTGACTACTGAAATGTATAAATTGAAGGACCGAGGACATCTGCCGGTGAGGGGTAAAGGGCCAAGTGACTTTGCTCCTCGAAACCCAAATTTTGTTCCTTATAGAAGAGGAAACCCCCCTGTTCAGATTCTCAGAAGGGAGAGAAATCAAGGGGAAGACCAAAGGACAAGAGCTCCATTTCAAAATGTTGTATTAGAAGAAGAGCCAGAATTCATTGAAGAAGAAGGAGAAGCTAAAGTCAATATCCACTGAATGGAGGATGAGGTGGACTATTCTTTTCTGACACAAGAAAAATATGAAGAAGCCCTGATTGATGAGCATATCATTGAAGAGGCTGTCTATCAGGTTGATGGTTAGGAAGGTTACCAACTGAGGTCTAGGTTGGTTGCTTCCCTAAAAAGGAATGTTGTACCTATCAAGTAGCCTGTTGCACCCGCTAGAAAGGTTGTTGTTTTACCAAAGAAAGTAGTTGTTCCATCCAAAGCATTGTATAAACCAACACCTTCAGCCACACCTAATTAAGTCCAACTCAAACCTACAGCTCATGAGGTAAGGTTTCTAGATAGGCTACATTATTCCTTCAACCTTGAGTCTGAAATTCAAAAATTGAAAATCCCTTTCCCTTTAATTCAGTTGATGAAGAATGATGCATTTAAAACCTCTATTCTGAATTCCCTTTAGCCCAAGGTGCACATTCACACTGACTTTGTGAATCTGCGAGATGACAAGCCTATTGTAACCCTAGGCCCCGTGATCGAATAACTAAAGGACTCCTTCCCACCATTCTATATATCCTTGAACATCCATGATAAAATCCTCCATAATTGTCTGGTAGATTCAGGAGCCTCTCATAACCTAATGCCTAAGGCTGTGATGGATGAAATCGGCCTCAGCATTACCAAGCCCTATCATCATTTATTCTCCTTTGACTCCAGGAAGTTCAAGTGCTTGGGCCTCATCAAAGACCTTACTGTAAACTTGACTCAGCTACCTTCGAAAAGTGTAATGATGGACATCGTTGTGGCTAATATTCCTCCAAAGTTCGGCCTCTTGTTGTCTTGGTCATGGAGAAAAAGATTGGGTGGAACCCTTCAGATGAATCTCACATATGCCACCATTCCCATGTTTGGAGGGGAGACTAAGAGACTGTACAGGGAAAATCAGCTAGCATATATCATAAGAAAGGAGAATCGCTCAGTGAATCACCCGATCTACGCCGTGGACACTGATTTTGGGTCTTGCATTTTGCAAATAGATGATAATCAGTAGACATCAGTTCAGCTCACTGATCCCACCCGTCTACAGCCCGAAGAAGTCACAACAACGATCTATACCATGTATTTCGATGGGGTAAGCACTCAAAACTCAGCAGGTGCGAGGGTCATGTTGATCTCCCCATCTAAAGAGAACATTCACTTATCTTATAAGCTCGATTTCAAAACCACTAACAACGTAGCAGAATATGAAGCCTTGCTGCTAGGAGTTAAAGCGGCCAAGGAGATGGGGATCATGTGCGTGAAGATTTTTGGGGATGCAGACCTCATCATACAGCAGGTCAACAACACTTTTCAGACGAAAAATATGAGATTGAAGGCCTACAGGGACGAGGTATGGAAACTCAGAGACTCCTTTATGTTTTTTGAACTGTCATATATTCATAGGGATTTGAATCACTTGGTTGATTCCCTAGCCATCTCTGCAAGTCTGTTTGTTCTTCCTTCACCCCCTAAGCTCAGCTACGATGTCCAGGTCAAGTACAGACCCTCTTTTCCTAGCAATGTAAAATTTTGGAGGGTATTTGAGAATGATGAGGAGCTTAGTAAATTCCTTCAATTAGTAGATGAATTCTCTGACATACACATAGACCAGGAAAACCTTAACGTGGAGGAATCCAAATAGCACAAGTTAAAATATAAAGTGGCTGAGCAAAATATTGTCCAATTGCCCAGCAACTACATACCCCGAGTTCTAGTACCACTGGAAGAACTGTTTGATCACAATGACATCCCTCTCAATCCTGCCAAAAAAGAGCTAGATCCTGCTATCCAAGAACAAAACATAGGTAGCCAAAGCCATCCAAAACTGATAAATCTATCCACTGGGTTGACTGCTGATAGAAGTCTGAATATTGCAGCTTGATAAAAGAGTTTGCTGATGTCTTTGCATGGGAGTATAGTGACCTAAAAACATATGACACCAACATCATCCAGCACAGGATTCTTTTGGAGAAGGACACCATTCCTTTCAAATAGAAGCTGAGAGCCATCAGCCCTCTTCTATTACTAGTGATTGAGAAAGAGATCCACAAACTCCTCAAATCCAAGATCATAATCCCCATCAGGTATTCCAAGTGGATTGCAAATCTAGTAGTGGTAAGAAAGAAAAATGGAGTAATCAGGTTGTATGTGGATTTTAGAAACTTGAACAAGAGTTCCAAAAAAGACAACTATCCACTGCCTAAGATGGAACATCTATTGTAGAAAGTCTTGGGGGCCAGGGTCATGTATTTCCTTGATGGCTTCTCTAGATACAACCAAGTTGTTGTTTACCCAGATGACCAGGAGAAGACTGCCTTTACCACTCTCTGGGGCACCTTCATGTATGCTAAAATGCCATTTGGGCTAATGAATGCTGGGGATATTTTTCAGAGAGCTATGGATCTAGCTTTTGTAGGGATAAAAGATAAATTTGTTCTGATATATTTGGATGACTTAACAATTTACTCTCATAGCCATCATGACCACTTGTAGCATTTAAGAAAGGTATTTCTGAAGTGCAGAAGGTATGGAATATCACTGAACCCCAAGAATTCCCAGTTTGCACTCAATGAAGGAAAGCTCCTAGGCCACATAGTCTTAGATGAAGGCATAAAGATTGATCTGGTAAGAGTGAAGTCAATTCAGCAACTGTCAAAAGCAAGTTCTAAAAGAGACATTCAGTCCTTTTTAGGAAAGACAAACTTTATCAAGAGATTCATTCCAAATTTCTCCGAGCTGGTAAAACACATAACATCCATGCTAAAAAAGGATGCAAAAATAAAGTGGAATGACCAGGAAAGAAATTCTTTTGAAGACATTAAGAAAGCTATCATGGAATCCCCAACCCTGATTAGTCCTGACTACACCAAGGGTTTTTACATTTTATCTTTTGCATCTTATGACATAGCGGCAGCTGTACTATTACAAAGGAATGATGAAGGTCTTGATCATCCAATTGCTTTTTTTAGCAGGACCCTGAGAGATGCTGAGCTAAAGTATGACCCAATTGAGAAGCAGGATTATGCTCTTATAAAATCTTTGAAGAACTTCAGAATCTACATTCTCCATGCAAAGGTCGTTGCATAAGTCCCTTCGGCTGCAGTGAAGGATGTTTTGACTTAGCCTGACATTGATGGGAAGAGAGCTAAGTGGATTTCCAAACTCATTGAGTTTGATGTAGAGGTGAAACCCACCAAGCTGGTAAGGGGATTAGGTCTAGCCAAACTCATGGCCAAAGAAAACTGTGAACTGCTGGGAATAAATTTCACATATGTCAGATCAGCAAAGGTGCAGACTATGGTAGCAGATGAAACAAAAGTAAATCAAGATCAAAATAAGAATCCACCAGTAGCTAAGAACATATCTTCATGTGAGTGGTACTTAGGTATCATTCAATTTTTGCTTAATTTAGAAGTTTGTCCTAATCTCACTCCTAACCAAGCACGAGCTCTTAAGTTGAAATCTGTTAAGTTTTGCATAATTGACCAACTACTGTACTAGAGGGATCAGTCTGGAATTTTGTTAAGGTGTCTAGATAAAGAGGAAGCAGAGCAAGTCATGCATCACTTTCATTCCAGTACATGTGGAGGCCACCACTACTGGAAAACTACATCCCACAAGATATTAAAAGCAGGATACTATTGGCTAGTCCTCTTTGCTGATGTATGCACTTTTGTAAGGGCATGTGACCAATGTCAAAGATTTATTGGGAAGCGACAGCTCAAGTCCTTGCCGCTTAGGCCTGTTACAGTGAATGGGCCTTTCCAGCAATGGGATCTGGATTTCATAGGTGAAATAAATCCATCTTCTAGTGGATAGCATAAATGGATCTTAGTAGCCACTTACTACTTTACCAAATGGATAGAAGCAGTACCCACCAGAAATGCCACTCACCAAGTCATCATGAGATTTTTATATGAGAACATCTTTGGCAGGTTTGGTTGTCCATTAAGGTTAGTGACTGATAATGCACTAGATTTTAAGGCTAGGGCATTAGTTAAAATATGTGAATCAATGGGTATTCAACTAGTTCACTCCACATCCTATTACCCACAAGGCAATGCCCTCGTTGAGTCATCCAACAAAATCTTAGTCAGATTCATCAGGAAACTGCTAGAGACCAATCAGAAAAGATGGGATTCAAAACTTAAGTTTGCTTTATGGGCTAATAGGGTAACAGAAAAAATATCCATAGGGACTTCTCCATTCAAGTTAGTTTATGGCACTGAGGCCATCTTTCCTATCCAGCTCATCCTTCCAGTGGAAAAGTTCTTTCGGGAAGAGGAAGATGAACCAAATGATATGATGAGAAGGATGATGGAATTTGGTGGAGTTACAGCAGATCAGGGAGAAAGTTGTAGGAAAGTCAGAGGCTCATCAACAGAGGATAAAGGGCATGTTTGACAAAAGAGAAAAGGCAGACAGCTTCCAGGTAAGAGATTGGGTCCTCATGCGGGAAGCCGTCAGACAGGACAAGGGGAAACATGGAAAATTTGACTCTTTGTGGATTAGCCCTTTTGTTATAGACCAGGTATATGAGAATAACACCTTCAGATTGCTGAATCTAGAAGGTGAAGAGGTATTCGATGGCCGTGTAAATGGGTGATTCCTGAAACTTTATTTTATTTGAGGCTCTGAGGCCTTATGATTGTAAACTAGTAGATAGTAGGTTTTTTTGTTTTCAGAATAATACTCCATGCCCAATGGCACAATAAAGAATAGTGCTAAGTTACTTAGTTTCTTTTAGGGAAAGGAATTTTGGTCTAGGGTTATTGGGACCTCACAGGGAGGTTCCCATCCCCGAGTAGGAGCCAGATGTTATCTCCCAAACTAAATTTATTTTCATTAAGTTCACACAAAATAATTCATTTCGATAGTATGAAGGGTTTAAGGCATGCAATGAGGAATATGAATGCCACTAATAGTTTGAAAGCCTTTGTGGTTGATAAAATTTCACAAATTTGTAACTTCGGTGGCTTGGGTGAGGATCAGAACATCTCATTAGCCATCGACAGACTACAGCGTCTGCAAATTAGATGAACTCTTCAGTGATCAGAAAAACTAAAGACAATGAAGAGGTGAGTTAAAGCTAAAAATTTATGCAGTATTGGTGTCAAAACTTGAAGACACTATCCATCGGTGAGATAGTCTACTAAGGAGCCAAAATGGCAGAAGGAAGACTTACTACGGGTTCCGCAACTAGAGGAAAAATTCGGTGATCGGAGGTTCAAGGGACTAATGATCGATGAGCTAGTTCCCTAAGGAGCCGCAACGGCGGGAGACAGAAGGACTATGGATTGGAAAAGTTTACAACTAAGTTCCTCCACAGTGTCGACGGCACGGAAGACTAAAGCTCCAATCGATGACAAGAATCATTTCGATAGCGTGAAAATAGAAAATCATTGACGATCAGAAGACATGCAGACTACGGATCGACGAGCTATTTCCCTAAGGAGCCGCAACGGTGGAATAAAGATAGACTATGGCTTCCATGACCAGATGAAAACGTCAGCAATCGGAGGTTCTATGGACTAACCATCAGCGAGATAGTTCAATAAGGAGCCGCAATGGCGGAAGACTTACAGAATATGGGTCGGCGAGTTTAAAACGATGCTCCTCTATAGTGTCGGTGGCACATAAGACTAAAGCTCCGATAAATGACAAGAATCATTCCGATAGCGCAACAATACAAGATCATCGGTGATAAGGAGACATACAGACTATGGATCAGCAAGTTTACAATGAAGCTCCTCCACAGTGTTGGTGGCACAGAAGACTAAAGCTCTGATAAATGACAAGAATCATTCTGATAGCACGACAATACAAGATCATCGGCGATCAGAAGACATACAAACTACAGATCAGTGAGTTCACAACGAAGCTCCTCCACAGTGTCAGCGGCACAGAAGACTAAAGCTTCGATTCAAATGTCATCAATCAACTTCCAGCAGCAATAAAATTAGTTTGTTTCACCTCTGAAACTATGACAACATTCAAATAAAAGGTTTTGATACATTGGTTATTTCAGCGCTCGATCGACGACGAGTTAGTGATGGGGAGTGCTAGCATTGAGATTTGGAGCGCTGATAGGCTAAAGGAAAAAGCTGTCGATCACCGATGAAGAAGTCGTCACGATGTTAGTGATTTAAGGGACTGAAAATGTGGCATCATTGAGACTTGGAGCGCCGATGGGCTAAAGGGAAAAATATTCCAATCAGCGACTGCGGAAACAAGATAGAAAAATCCAGTGGATTAAACAAGAAAAATCACTTTAGTTAAAGCTGAGACATTGGCTGTTGGCAACAATTTCACGCTGAACCAACAGTGGTGATTATCAGCAGCCACTTCAGCTATTAAAAGTTCACTCAATGAACTAGATCTTCACAGTAGATAAACAAATAGTTAGTAAGGGTTTGAAGCCCTAATCTGGAAAAACTAGCACTTCTAAGTAGTTTTGTGTAAATAGATCGGATTTTCAGGATTTGTGATTTTTGTAGAAGGCTATAAAGCCCATTATTGATTTTATAATAAAGGTTCGACTCCGAAAATTTATAAGCTTGTTCCATTATCAAGCATCTCATCTGGTTTATTCTAAATATAAGCTCTTTTGTTGTGATTTGTTCAGCCATCTCTTTCTTTATTGTGTTTATTGCCTGAATGTGCATTTAGGTCATTTTCAGATTTATTAAAAATCCGATAGTTGTCATCCTATTGGTTATTTAGTGATATTTGATTTATAAATACCATCCTCATCATGATTTATCCATTTATATGCATGTGTTATGTGTGTAAGTCTGCTAGCCTGGTGAGTTCTCCATCCCTGCACCTTTTTGTCAAACTACTGAACAAGTTGTAACTAAAATCCTTGTAATTGAGTGAGCTTCATGCATGTCTTAAGCATGAGAGGTTATATAGGTTATTAGTCTTGATCCATGTCAGAAAACCCTTAAAAAACATTGTAATTTACCAGGCATCCTCGAGCTACAACCTAGAGGAGTTTCCTGGAGTGATAACACTTGGTAAAGCCCAAACTGGATAGGAAGCTATAAATTCTGTCGTATCATGTCCTAGGTGCCTATTTCAAACCATACAGGGCTTTCTTCAGTTTACACACATGAGTCTCCCTGTCATGTGTCTCAAAACTGAGTGGTTGCTCCACATACACTTCCTCTTCCACTACACCATTCAATAAAGCAGTCTTGATGTCCATCTGGTGTATCTTCCATTTTATTACTGCAGCCAGAGAAAGTACTATTCTGATGGAAGTGTATCTGGCTATAGGTGCAAAAGTTTCTTCATAATCTATTCCTTCTTTCTGGGAGAATCCACGAGCCACAAATCTTGCTTTATATTTTTTTATGATGCCATCTGTAGCATGCTTGATCTTGTAGATCCATTTGGAAGTTACAACAGACTTCCCTTCTGGTCTTGGAATAACATCCCAAGCATCATTATTCATGATCTATTGGTACTCTTCGATCATAGCATCCTTCCATTATTTTCTTTTTACTGCTTCTTCATAGTTGGAAGGTTCTTTATTGATGAAGTCACATAATAAGGCTACATAACCAGATCATGACCTGGTTCTTTTCCTTTCTCTGTGATTTTCTTCTGAAGCCCCATATCTTTCTGCACCTTGGATAGCTTCTCGTACCCAAGTAGGTTTCCTCTTGTGAGGATTATTCTCCCAAGGTGGATCTACAGATACTTGAGGTTCTTCTAATTCTTGGTCTTCTTCTCGAATTTCTTCATTCATGGTTGTGTCATGAATTCTGGGTACTTCTATTTCTTTAGTTTCTTTAGTAGGTCTCTTTCTAGATTTGTTGTAAGTTGAGTCTTCATCAAATGTTACATCCCTACTAATGTCGATCTTCTTGAATCCAAGGAAGTATATTCTGTAATCTTTCTAGCTTTCAGAGTATCCCACAAATATACCCTTCCTTCCTGAAGGATCTAACTTTGTCCTCTTTTCTTTCGAAATATGTATGTACACTAGACAACCGAATATCTGAGATGGCTGACTTTTAGTTTCTTACCAAAAAAGACTTCTTCAGGTGTCTTCTTCTTGAGTACTCTATGTGGAGTACGGTTCTGTACATACACCGCAATTCTGGCATCTTCTACCCATAGATGCATGGGAAGATCTTGATCATGAAGCATGTCCCTTGCAGCTTCCATGATCATTCTATTATTCCTTTATGCAACCCCATTATGTTGTAGATTATATGGAGTCGTTAACTCCCTCTTAATCCTTGACTCTTTGCATAATTATTTGAATTCATTTGATGTGAATTCTCCACCATTATCTAATCGAAAGGTCTTGATCTTCTTTTCTATGTGGTTCTCGATCAAGGCTTTGAATTCCTTGAACTTGTTGAATACTTCATCTTTGTTCTTTAAGAAGTGTATCCATGTCTTCCTAGAAAAATCATTAATAAAAGAAACATAGTATACATACCTGCTTAATGAATTGGATGACATCTGACCGCATACATCGGAGTGAATGATTTCCAAGACTCCTTTTGCTTTGATCTCGCTACTTGGAAATGTCTTCTTTTTGTTTTTCCCTTCACACATCCTTTGTAGACATCATCATGTTTTGTCTGAATTTCTGGAAGTCCTTCAACATATTTGCTTGCAAGTGGTAGTGCCATGTAGTGCACATGTGCAAACCTTCTATGCCAAACTTCACTTGGCTCTACTCATTCATGGACCAAATCTTGTCCTGGTTGGCCCTTCAATTTGTATAGACCTCCTTCTTGTTCCCCAATCACTACTACATCATCAATAGTCTTTCCCTTTGTCCACATGAGAACTTGGCCATCTACAAATGAAACCCTCATGCCTTTTGCATCTAATACAAATATGGAGAGGAGGTTCTTCTTTAGTCCTGGTACAAATAATACATCCTTCATCTTTATATACTTTCCATAATCTAGCTTATAGGAGGATTGCCCACTACCTTTTATTGGATACTGGTAGTCATCTCCTATAATCAAATCATTGCTTCCATATGTGATGTTTCCCATGAGAGCAGAAATCAAAACATATTCTTCATCACTTGAAGAATCATCACTATCTTGTCTGATTATCTTCTTGGAAGGCTTGTCATCTTCTGCAGCATGAGCATGATGTCTTTTCTTGTTTCCCTTCTTCTTGAGAGATCTATCTTTGTTTCTACGACAATCTCTTGCAAAGTGTCTTCTTTCATCACATGTATAGAAAATGAATTTAGACATATCTGTATACTTTCTAAAGTTACTCTTCTAGTGAGAGTGCTTACCTCTATGATGGCTTGTTCTGGTTTTCTTGGATTGTACTGTGAGATCTTGATCTTCACTTCCCATATTTTCTTCTCGTGCTAATATTTAAGCTTCTTCTTGTGAGCATTCCTCCCACAATATGCTAAACTTGAATAGCTTCTTTCTAGCACAGATCCCTTGAATGAAAGAGTCACAAGCCCTAGGCAGACCATTCAAGGTGTTCATCACAATTTTTGCATTCTCTAGTTCTTCATCTACCACTTCTAGCTGTTCCTTGATCTGAGAGACCCTTGTAAAGTAAGACTGTATAGTCTCCACATTCTGGATCTTTACATTCTTCAATTGGTTTCTCAGAGTCATCTTCTGGTTTATGTTCTTTCCTTCAAATAGTTTGGTCAGGGCATCAAACATAGATTTAGGTGTCTTTAGGGAGGACACATGTGGTATGAGGCGATCCTTTATTAAATCAGTAATAATTCTCTTAGCCATGACCAATTTCTTTTGGTGTAAGGCCTTAGCCTCATCTCCCTCTGGAACTGGAACCTCCTCATTGAAGTAGGAGTCCAACTCATTTTCTTCCAAGACCAAGGAGATCCTATACTTCCAGGCTCGGAAGTTATCATCTCCCTCAAGCTTTTCATCAAGCTTGGTATGATGAGACATCTTAACTAAGAACCTCAAATGGAAATACAAAAGATTTAAATCTTACCAGGTTAAGATGTCGGATCTGGATCTGGAGCTGAATTTTTTTAGAGCTAGTTCAGGAGCAAATGAGGGTTTGACTTTCCTGGAGTTCTGTCCAACCAAAAACTTTGATCTTGATCTCTAAACTTCGATTTTGGGGAGGAGATCAATCCAGGCCTAGGCTCACTCAAAAATTCCACTTCTGTGGGAAGCCCTAATTTCTGACATAAGTGTCGAGTCAAAAACTGAAAATGCTCAAAATCAAATTCTCCTTCGACAGAAAGATGCGCCCTAGAGAGGAGAGTCAATCCAACCTTCTTTTGCTCAAAATATATGGAGAGAGATCCAAAACGTAGGAAGCCCTAGTTTTCAGCGCTGCACAGTGTCTTCTTCTTGGGTTAGCTCTGATACCATGTTAAATTTTTATCATTTAAGCTAGCATTATCTTAGGGTCTTTAACTGAGAGAATAACAAGCACAACAATCAAACATAAGAGACAATGAACACAAATTTTTTCCTCGGGGAAACCATAAAGGAGAAAACCCCACAACTTCCTCAGAGATAGAATCAGCACCAAAAGCAAAACCCCAAAAACAGTAAGATGATCTCCCGATAGCAGTAGTCTCTCTTTCTATTATCCCAGCAACTTCTTCTCTCTCGTTTATGCACTACAATTGATTGTGAGTGAATGTATGATAAATAAATGAAGCTCCCTCTCTATTTACACTAATTCTCGACTTGACAATAACTCACTAGGGCTGACTTCTCTAGGAGATTCTAATAACCCTAGGGCCCCACAACTGCGGGGACTTTAACCCTTGATCAATAGGAGGGTTACCCACAATGACTTTACATGACTTGTTTACATTATTGAATCTCCCAATACGAACATCGGGGCATGACATGACTCAAGTACATTACAGACACTTCCCAAAATAAACATCGGGGTACAATACATAAGATATACAAGTGAATACATTTCAAAGTTACAAATACATCAACATAATTTGAATTATATATTTCTCTATGCATGTTATATCTTATCTCTCTATCTTATATGCATGATCCATATCTACCAACTTTTATCTATAAAATTAATTATCTATCATAACAATTATACTAAGGAGATTTGTCCATTGATGTCATCGTATCATTCTACTATTTGTGGCAAGTGACCTTATGCTATTAAAGTAATTCACTCTAGAGGTGATCAGTCTCTAGAGGAGACTTAATAGCTAGATCATGGTTAGTAGAATGTCACACAGCAACATGCTTCAACTAGTAAAGCATTGCCTCTACACATTAGGCCGACCTTAACACAAGAGGATCCAACTTGGTACACAAGTCCTTAGCCTTGTCCGACAAGACTATACAACATCATCACTTTGACATATCAAAGCATCCACATCAACATATGAGGATTGACCTTTAACATAAGGCTTAGTCATTCTTGGCTCCAACCCAAGAATTTTACGCCAAGTTTCCTAAGTCCAACTCAGGCTCCCTATTGCCTCAACACATGAGGTCTAATCCTAATGCACAAAAATGGCTTGGAGAATGACTCATGGTATTGGATCTTTAACCATATGTAATACACAAGCCACTTTGGTCATGTCCAATATATACGGATTCAAGCAACCCAAACAACAACAAAAATAAAATAAAAAAGAGAAATTACCTCTTAATTATCATTTTTTTTTACTTAAGAACCAATCTCAAAATATAGTAAATGAAGACTTCATACAATTGTATAACATTTATTATTGCAAACAATCACATCCATTGTAGTGTAATAAACACGGTCACTCTCCACTCACTTTTATAAACATATGCCAACACGTTTTAAATATTTGTCCATTCCTTGTCACTATAAATATATGCCAGCATTTTTTTAAGATATCTCCTATGCAAGTACAAATAATGTTAATTACATTTTAATCTAAAATATATGCCATTACATTTTGAAGATTGTGCAATTATTATTATATTTTGAATATTTGTCATATTTTAATAGCATAACTAATTTTAATAATTTGAAACTCTTTCAATATTGATTATTTATTTCGATGAAGTCAAAATAAATTGAAAAACTAAGCATAAGTAGGTATGGAAAAGAATTTTCTTTGCTCTTAGGCTATGACAATTACATCTCGGCTACTTTACCACCACTATGTAGAGAGTTTAACGCCTTTTCTCATATTTGTACCTTGCAAAAAGATTCTATTAGAACCGAGCCCACCTCCTTTAGCGCAACAATGTTTCCTAAACTACATACTTTAGATTTCTCAACTCGATCTTCTTTTCATGAGCATAAAGAATAATAGAGAAATCATGCGAAATGACAAATAATTTATGATCTAGAGCATTCGCTCGAGTGCTTACAAGATACACAACTTCTCTAGTTAGTTGGAAATCATTGAGAATATCATTTGAAATATACTTTAAAAAAAACACAGTATAATTTATGAACAATGGTCTCAAAAGCATTTTACATTTACGGATATAAATTAGAGAATTACATACTTCATTTGTAAATGATCATCAATAGCACATTTTACATTATAAAGCAAATTGTCAAAAAAAACTGACAAGAATATGTTACATTACACTCATGTTATATAAATAAAAAAACCAATCATCATTTCATAGGAGGTTATTACAAGGTCGATTACATATTGTACATGTGTGGAAGGTTCCACAAGCACCTATCCTTTACCAGTTTTCAAGAACTCTTCTAGCTTGGCAATGCAAGATCCAAACAGATTTTTATCTGCTTAAAATTCTAAAGTACTTGTAGTCGAACCAACAACAATGAAAAATTATAAACCCATATGGTATACTTCTTAGCGCTGGAACAATTTTAACTAAATAATTGCACCTTACAAGTTGAAAGTTGTGAGGGCTTAAACACTTTCTTACATAAAGAAAATGATGGAATATAATACAATATAATACCTTCCAGTTAACACCCGAGTATACTTTTTTGTTTGTCAAGGGCTCTAGACAATGGTGTACAATATGTAAGGACCCAAACCAACTAAAGCAGAAAATTCCTTTTGAAAATAAAGTTTCGTCTCATTACACAACTCTCCAATCACCCACTGCTAAAACTGTCAACAGTTATAAAAATGGTATGAAAATTTGACTAACCACATTGGTGATAGGTATTAAATATTATCATAGAACATGCATTCCTTGTTTCATACCACTGATATTGATGACTAGCACATCATTAATTTATATATAAAAAAAGAACATAGTGAAATCCACTGAAGAAAACATTGGTAGCACACTAATTTACACTTTTGAGTTCCATCCTAAATTACATGTTCATACATGCTTATGTTTGAAACGAGGAATGATCATGCCACAAGTTCCAATTTATACGCAAATCTACATGAAATTCTAATTATGGTACTTTAGAATAGACAAACTTGGGTGCATTTAAACCCTATAATATTGCTATTTTATTTGAAATTGGTCACACATATGAAGCTTTATTTTCTCTTGATTTTTTTTTGTTTTGGAATAATAGAAAAACATGCCGCTCCTTGTAAATGCTAAAACACCCCCTTGAGAGAATAAAACTTAAATCAAAATAATATGCAACTTCACCAAACATGGAAATAAAGATGTTAGTAGATAACCTATCAAAGCATATTAAATTGATCTCATCAAAATTGGCCATGGTCAGAGATATTAGTTAGAGTAATTTTGTAGGACGTCACGTAAGGCATAGAACACTCAAATGAATGCTCACCCACATGTTTAGTTTCATATGTGCTTCAACTTCTAGGTGGCACCTTTGAATTTGTTACAAGGGATTGCATAATAGGGGAATGTGCACCATGTGCATCTAAATCATTCCTTGATGATCTCCTAGAATCAAAATATGGACATTTTAAATAGATCACAATAACTAATTATTGTTCAAAAATCGTCGAGTGCAAACTGAGTCAAAGCAATTAATGATGAACCTTAGAAACAAGAAGAATTTGTTTGATGTAACCTGCAAATATAGCTCGCTTGCTCTCTCTTGGATGAATGTAATTTGGTAAGTAATGATCCATGGCTTCCTATGATTTGTTCTGGATACTTCAAGCTTCTCTCACTTATGAAGTGTAGTGCCCCATATACAACAAAGAGGTTGATTCACATTGCTCTTACCTCAAGAAACACAAGTTCCCTGTCCACTAGAACATAAATATGTAGATTACATTTGTTTTGTGTGGTTCACAGCCTCGACAATTGCGGTTGGGGCTCACTGCATCCACAATAATAATTCTAAGGCGGGGAACCCGAAGGGCCTTGCCCTATCAGTTCCAATTTTGGGATCCTAACCTCAAAGGACCCAAAGAATTGGATTCATGAGAGTTGAACCTCCAACCTCAATATCTATGGTCTTTGGACTCAGATCTCCAACCAACTAAGATACCCCTCTGGAATTTTACAATTGTAAGTTTAAAGTCATGTCTATTTTTATTTTCTTAATTCGTATCAATGATAAAAAATACTCATATAAAAAATTTTCCACCAATAGAATTTTTACACTTATTAATATATGTTTGCACCAAAGAGGTGCATTCTACAACCCAATAGGGGAGTGATGTGTTACTCCTTCAATTCTTATCCTAGAGTTGATATATGTCCTTTATAAAAAATAATAAAATATTATTAAAAAACATGTCTCCTTAAATTAAATTTAAATTATTTAGAATTATATATATATAACAACATAAATTAGATAAACTAAAACCATAAACATTGGATTACACATTCCTTAGCATTTCCACTCTAAAAAGGGTAGGGTTTGCACCTTGAGAAATTTGATCCCTCTTGGTGCTTGATAGATCCCTTTTTAAATAGATATATGCTGGTATTAAATAAATAGAAATAAATATAAAAATGCATGCAACATAAAATAAATTATAGCCAAACTTTATAAATATTAGTGTTCATAACAAATTAATAACAAAAAACAGAACATATAGTCTCTATGAATAGTAAGGACTAATAAAAATTAACCTTTAAAAAAAATTATACACGCACACACACACACGTTCTATTGAAATGCTAAAAATGGCATAGGAAAGAAAATAGAGGGATCAAAGTGTCAAAGTTGAGAATGGAATAGGCGATTGAGAATGCCCCACTAGTGTCGAAGTTGTGAAAGACATCAAAGATCCACGAGGGGAGTCAAACTCACAACCCCTTCTAGCGCATGTTGAAGCGGTGATGCGTCAAAATCCAGTGTCGACACCGACAAAGGATAGTTCCTCAAAGCAGAAGGAGCATGCAACACTCTGTCACTTATTGAAGTACTGTTGGGTGATGAAAGAACCGACAACAAATAAATTAGTTGTGGAGTATGAGAAAAGAAACAAACTCTGTGTATACAACTCTTCCCATCATTGGAAGGTTGGTGTCACATACCCCAAATACCTGAATAGATTTTTGAGGTGGGCAGTATACAATTTCTTCTTTTAAAAACATTTAATCACGCGAATTAAATTAAACTCATTGTTTACTTAACCATAAAAATTATTTTAAGATTAAGAACTTACAAAATACAATCACCCTAATGCTAACCTTTGTAAGCAATTCTTATTGAATAATATAATGAAACATAATTGTTACATTAGCCGCAATATGATCCCTGGAATGAGATAACGATTACATGTAATCCCTGTCAATTAATTAAGGTTAACACCCTCCATATTGAGATGCCATATTTTGTACCTGGTCTCCTAGGCGCAGCTGTCGAAGATGAGGTAGGAGTCTCCTGAGTGGAACAAACAACAAGGTTAGATTTTTTTTAGATGATAAAAGAAACTAATTTAAAAAGTATGCACATATACAACTGTTTCACTCTACACTTGTCTTTCAAGTGTTATCCCAATGCCTTTCACCTTTAGAAAATAGTTTTTGTAGCCACCACTTGAAGTCACGTAACTCAACATACATATTAGTGATATAAATCAGATTATAAATCCAAGAACGTAAGTTTCATAATAAGCTCAAAAACAAAATAAAAAAAATTCCATAAACAAAGTTAACCATTACAAGTACTACTCTAATCTGAATTAATTTTGTGCGACTCAAATATTTCCTATGACTTTCCTCCCAACCATAGGATTCATTTGGCATATAATTTTCTATCTAAATCCACCTCTGTGTTGGGCAACGAATCCACTAGGTTCATGAGACAATAGAATCTTTTGCAAAAAATTCTGAACAAGACTTTAGTGAGACTAATCCATTTTTATCAAAAGTAAATACATATCATGGTTTTTCTTATAGTATGCCACTCCCTCCACCGTAAGAAGTAACCTTATATAAGTATCATAATCTTTTCATAAAACACTCATATTAATAAATCTAACACATAGTCATATTCTAGTAGGTTGCTATTTATGCATGGTTATTTTTCCAAGGAGAGATTCTGCTCTCTCTTCTTACCATACTAAAATACATTTATTAATTAAATAAGATCATATAAACATACCCATTAAGAATTAACATAATTCATTCTATGGATTTCACCCAAAATATTCCAATGTCTTGCAGACATCTTAAAGATATGGAACAAGCTAGCAAACACTCATTCTACATTTTCATCCCAGATCTTGGCGATTTGTAGTTTCCATTCAAATGTGGCAGGGGAAATAATACACATAAATACACATATACTAAAAGCAGTCAAGGATACGGTTTCAACCTTGATCTTGGCAATCTGAACCATATTTTAAAACAAAACATTTCCCAAACTTTTGGGGAAAAGACATGCACAAACCCTAAATTAGAGTCGTATTTTTAATACTTAACACTTTCGAATTTTGCAGGCGTTTGGGAGCACGATCCACAATTACCCTATATATTGTTTTGCACATACCAACTTGTATTCATATCTAATATTGTAAAAACCTTTCCTAGAACCATACTTCAAATTAAGGTGGCGAATCCAAATCGCAGCGTTGCATATGATACTAAAATCTAAGAAAAAATCATAGAGTAAGGCATATCCCATACTTACCGTACCACTCAAAAGGTAGAAGTGATCACAATGCAGTCATTGAAACTTAACCCATGATTTGTATCAGCTTATCATTAAAACGCAGGCACCATGGAAGTTCCAGATCACAATAGAAATCACAGGCCTTCATAACTTCTTGAATCGATAAAAATAGATCCAACTGCAGATCTTAAAAAGAGAAATCGCATGCCTCACGGTAAATCCAGATCCTAATAAAATCGTATATCTTCAAAATAAATCACATACATCAAGGTAGATCTAGATCATAGTAAACGCAAGTATTTAGACTCAAACTACATTCAGATTCGAAAAAGGATTTGTAGGAAACATGGCAATTCCATATCATAAAATCATAAGTATTTAGCCTATAACTAGATCAAAGTTGTAAATAGATAGGCTCTTAAATCACAGGCGTTGAGAACTACTTATAAACCATATTTCGATCCAATCGTAGATCTTAAAAGAAATTGCAAGAAACAAGGTGAGTTCCTGATCATAATAATCACAAGTACTCAGACTCAGAATACATTCGTATCTAAAAAGGAATCGCAGACAACATGGAAATTCCATATCATAAAAATCGCAAGTATTCAACCTATAATCAGATCCAATTTGTAGATAAGGAAATCGCAGGAAACATGGCAATGCCAAATAATAAAAGTGTTTAGCCTACAATCCAATCCAATTTGCAGATAAAAAAATTGCAAGAAACACATCAAACGCTGGAAATATATGGCCTTAATACCATATCTATATAAGAGAACACCACAAGTTAAAAATTGAATGCGTTCAACGGAAATTCATACCAGATTTGTAGTTTTAAAAATGCATTCGACAAACATAAATATATGCGAGGCATAACTTGGATAACGTAGACCTTGGATCTATGGATTAAAACTCTTGGACAATGCAAACAAGTAAATGTCCACCAGACCCATGGATACACCCATGGAAGCTTTGGCAGGAAAATGGATTTTGAGAGATATCTCTCCCCCTTTACTCAGAAACTGTGGCCTATATAGTAACACCCCTCTTCTTCTCAACACGACATGTGGAAAAGGTCACACTCCATGTTTTCCTTTCCTCTTCTAATCACGACATGTGGCCTTAGTCAGAATCCACGTTTTCCTTCTTTCAGCGCAAGTGAAATTATTATATCCTTTATTTATTTTTCATACCGCCTTATCGACATGCAATTCTCTTTGTTATTAAGAAATGGTTCCTTTACATATTTCAACATATGTTGAAAGATATATTTAACATATAGCTTCAAAATACATATGTATTAATATATGTTTAGGGTTGTAAATTAACACACGCACACATATATATGTGTGTGTGTGTGTGTGTGTGTGTGTGTGTGTGTGTGTGTGTGTGTGTGTGTGTGTGTGTGTGTATCTTTGGAATATATGTGTGTGTGTGTGTGTGTGTGTGTGTGTGTGTGTGTGTGTGTGTGTGTGTGTGTGTGTGTGTATCTTTGGAATATATGTGTGTGTGTGTGTGTGTGTGTTTTAGGGTTATTAACATCTAGCTTATATATATATATAACCATTTGTCGACTTTAATTTCTTTGAGGGTATAACCTTAGAGTAATGTTATAGGGTAACGATCTAATTTTTTAGCCAGTATAATTAGATGAAAAGAATCATTTCATCATAATTCGTTATGGTGACGGTTTCGACCATTTTACTTACTATTTTAAGTTCATTTTTCACCATTTAACTTGATCATAGTTTGTTTAATAAATTTTCCCAATTCACTAAACTATGCAAATGGTTATGTTAATATCATTATGTCTCTTGGACATTGATAATTATTTATATATGAAATTTAATCCATGTTGATACTTGTCGATTTTACCCACCTTATGACGAGTGTGTAACTTACCAATAATTATTGTATCCAACTTCCCTCTGATGACACCAGGACGAGTCTTAGTAAACCCCAAGAATTTACTCGTCTTTCACTCCTTCCCCCTAGTGGATTCGTCCCCAATCATCGTTTTAGTCATGCAAATATTTCATCCTCCTAACATTATCAATTTAATCCACAATTTGATGAAGTTAATATTAGTACTTACAATGCTTTTACTTACACTTCGCGTTTTCTGATTGTGTACTAAAGGGATGTTACATCCTTTCCCCCTTAGAATTAACACTGTCCTCGATGTTACATGTTTTCCAAAGCTTTGTATTCATGTCCCCTTTAGGTTCTCATTGCTTGCTTCCACATCCTCTACGATGTCTTTCAGATTTGTTGTCCTCTAACTTTTGTTCTCTGTAAGATATCACAAGGTCTACCTGGAATATCATCATATTCCTACATAGTTCTATTGTCAACAGAATATGGCATAAGTAAAAACATGTTTTACTCAACCTCTTTAGAGTGCCACTCTTTATGGAAATTTTTTAGACGACAATCCTCTTAGCTTGACTTGTCATACACATCTTAATCCTTTAGATTAACAGGATTACCTCAAGTGGTTTAGGCCATGTTGAGGCCTGGAAAATTGCAGGAAACAACAGCAGGGGATTATGCCTAGTAAACGTTCCCAACTAGCCCGTTACTGTTTGGTATGGGGAATCCGTCTGGTTTATGGTCCAACTACTATAGGTCAAGTAACAAAAATAAAGGGTTTTACCGGTTACGGCCTAGTCCACCGTGTGTATTTTTAGTTTTTTGAATTTAAGTATGATATGAAAGTGCCTATCTAAGAATGCATATTGATAGAGAATACGAGGAGCAGTCACAATGTGATGCGCAGGTTCTTACCTCTCATCTTAAACTCTCTTGCATCTAAATCACACATAGCAAGAGACTAAAACTACCTATCTAACCTATCCCTAGGGAGCAAGATTATCATTTATCAATGAGTAATGTAATTTGTGCATGCATTAAGAAAAATCACAGATAGCTGTTACAAATTTCAAAACACATGAACATTTATAGATATATGAACAACCAGATAGCTAATTGTTTATGAACAACATTCATTACTCATAGGGGAAATTTCATAGAATAAACTAGAGCACATTCATAACAAGAACATAGGTTCAAAGAGTTAGAACGATCTCATAGTTAATGGATAACAGCTGAAAACAAAATAGTTCACATTCAACAAATCCATAGCATAGCATTTGAAAAGTTCCACCAAGCTTTCTCTAATAGGAAACTTGTAATTTCTTTATGCAAAAGGAAATAGTTCTTCTTACATCATACTCCCACAAATATATCTGGGAAAAAGTCCTTTGTTCTATCTAACTCTCCTATACTTATACTACAAGCAAAAATCTTGGGCTACCCCTCGGTAACCTTTGGGCTTCCCCAAACCGTTCAATCCCACAATTTGTCTTTAGTGAGTGTTCATGATTTATTACAATACGTTACATTTCAGATTAATATTTTAAGAGCACTTTTTAAAGAGGGACCGGCTTAGTAACTTATGAACCTTTTCCAAGCCTGTGCCTCTACTGCTGACGATTCTACTCAATAATCTGTTGGTCTTTTGATCTCAGACCTTCACTATCTTTTCTTTGAGCAACATCTCTGCTTCTTACTTTCTTTTCTTCATCCAACTCCCTTCTGCTTTGTCCTTTAGATACATCTCCTTCGCAGCAGCAATAATCAAACTGGATCTAAAAAAATCCTCTAAGTCCATCTGCAGTTAAAATGAAAAAATCAACAATAATACGTACTAAATTCAAGAAAACTTAAACCACACTATAAATAAAACTAATCATTAAATGTGAGGCCCTGCACTTTGTTCTTAACGCGAAAAATCTATCATGATAAAAAGAATCAGAAACCTCTGCTTCCCATAAAATAGGGTTAAAAACACTCACAAAATGACGAGAAAAGTCCTCACCGACGGGAAAAACTAAGCATTGGGTAGATAAACAAAAATATCATCGGCAGTCGAAACGACTATAACATCAAAGGATTAATTCACCAAGGAGCCGCAATGGCAGAAGACCATTAGACTACGGCTTCCGTGATCAAATGAAAATTGTCAGCAGTCGGAGGCATTAATCACTAACTGTCGGCGACTTAAAGCTCAAAGCTGCAGCCGTGTCGGCAACACAAAGGACTAGCCCTCTGATCAATCATCAAAACCGTTCTGATGGCGTAAACAGCATCATCGAAAAGCAAAAAGGTTTAGGCAATAAAACCATGGAAACGGAAAGACTAAGAACTAACCGTCGGCATGTTCATTATCTGTTCGCTGAAAAAGAGGAGATATAGAAGACTAATTCTTCGACAGTGATAAGAAAAACAACGCCGAAAGTCAAAAGGTGAAAGTTTTTGAAAAAATAAACGAAGGAAACAAACCATCGACGAAAAGCATGACTCCCCATCGGGACGTTCATTAGTTATCTTCCGCAATGACGGCTGCGTAGAGAACTACGCCCCTGACTCAATCATAAACAAACCTCCGACATTGATAAAACCAAACCATCAAAAAGTAAAAAGTTTGATCAATAAACCCAGGCATCGGTAGAAAGCAGAACTAGTCATCGGCACACTCTCTAACTGCCCTCCAAAACAGCAGCGACGAAGAGAACTAAAGCTCCAACTCAAACATGAATAGAATTCCGATAGTGAGCATAAATAATCATTGAAACATGAAAAATCTTAAAAAACATTAAGTGCTTAGAAAACTTTAAAGTTGTGCAGTGGTTAAAATAGTTCGTTTCATCTCCGAAATAGTGGTGGCACAAAGAACTAAAATCCCAACTTTAATCTTCAACAAACACCAAACCATCGAAAAAATAAAAAATCTTAAGTTCCACAGTCAAAAGCATTGGCATACAAAAATAGTTTTTCGAAAAGCAAGAAAACAGTTGACCTCAATTCAACTTCAAACGATCCAAAATTGTAGCAGGAAAAAAAAATGAGAGTTCAGGAATCCAACTAATCTCAAACAAGATAAAATCAAAAGGAGGGTCCAAAATTTTAAAAATTTGGGAAAAAAGTTGTAGCCACAACAATTGGCGACTACCTGGTGAATCCAGATCTCTAGACAATTTCTTCCTTAAGTAATAGACTGTTTGACAATAAAACCAACATGTTGAATTATTCTATATGTCTGGATTTCCCAAATGGCAAATATATGTACTTTTAATCAATGATGATAGTCCAACTTAGGAAAATGGAAACCAAGATTTCAAAGTCAAGATAACTCTTTCAAGGCCAGAAATATGAATTTCATTTTTTACCTCTGTGTTTGGGTAGTTTCCAACTTGAACACCACAGGATTGTAACATATGGTAAACAAAAATATTCATTTGTTCCTCATTCCCATACCATTTTGCACTTTTGTGCTTTTGGACTTTTGTCCTTTCTGAGTCCTCCTGTATGCCTTTCTTTTTGAATTTTATATTCAGGCTCCTCTATCCATAGTGTCCTTTTATGTGAGAGATATATTTAATTTTCAGCTCACAAACAGAGAAGAACTTTTGGCAATTTTGTACTCATATGGTTCAATACTTTTTTTTTATACATATTGCTTTCTTAGGAGATTTTTGACTCTTATTTGCCTTTTGGCTTTCAATTCTTGGCATGCGATTACTTATATATAATATAATGTTTACCTTGCTTCCTTTCCATAGGTCTTTTGTTGTCACCCCTTAAGACATTTTTTAAATGTGAGATGGATGGAACCTCGAAATAGTATTCCAGACCTTTTGATCCTGAGTTATTTTACAAGGATTAAGTAGGACTTCAATGTGTTCATAACCATTTAGGAAAACTGCTAAACTAGAAGAAATTCTTTCAGATAAATCAATAGTACACAGTCTTATAATCAAGGCTTTAGTTAATCCAGAATTCTGATGCTCTCCATGCAACCAAAAGCTTGTTTCTTTTATTGAAATCAATCAAAATCTAAACTAAAAACAAATAGAAATAAAATAAATAAAAAATAAACAACCAAGCAATGAATTTATTTATGTACAAGATAATCAAGAAAATAAAATTTGAGAACTAAACCATTAACTGGTTAGTTCTCTACCCACCCTTGTAAATATGGAAACTCGTAGGTTAAGGGGCTAGGCTTGACTGAAAAGGCCTACCCATTATCAAAAACTACATCTACTGGTCTTGAAAAAACTATATCTTAAGAAAAATCTACTATTTTACAATAAATCTCATCAGCCCATGAAAACCGAAGGAGATCGGGCTAGGTGTCTGATGCACTGCTAGCTTCTTTCGCTTGGTAGTTTCCCGGTTCTAGTTTGATGAAGTAATTCCCCAATACATAATTCACTGGTTCATTCTTACCCTCCAACTGAGTAACATTGTGCTTCATGTGGGGCTCTCTTAATACCTTTATTTGATTAGGAATTCCTTTATAAGGCAACCACAGATGTGACCAATTTGATGCAAAATATCCATTTAGCTTTGCTGACCAATCCCGACTCAAAACAAGTCCATAAGCCTCAGGTATGTCTTCTACTACAATATTGATAAACTAACATAGCTTTTCATTTGAAGATAGGCAAATGAGAACATCCTCCATTTTCCCAATTACCTTCACATTTTTCATGTCTAACTGAATAACTTGCTAGGTAGATAGTTTAGGTTGTCCATTGATCTTTTTGCAGACTGAAAGAGGCATAACATTGACTGATGCCCCTGAGTCTACCAAACAGTTGTGCACATTGTGGTTGAAAATCTCAAATGTTAAGAGAAATGGTGGGGTTTTGTACCTATATTTACCTTCCCCACTTGCTTCACCAACTTCCTCTTCCGATCAATTGTCAGTGGGAAGCTTTTCTTCAGGAAATTCAAGTGCTTTTAACAATTTTTCTTTCTGCTGAGGCACATTACACATTTCAAATAGTGAGATATTGGCCTTAGCCCTTTTAATATCTTCCACAAGATTATATTCCATCTTATGTTCTTCTAGATTCTTTTTTACATTATCAATCTTCTCTTCGATAGGTTTAACAGGCATGTTGATTTGCTTTGGATTTTGACTCGTAATTGTGGATTCAGGTATTTTGTCAACTGTGGTGCTTTTCTGAATTTTCTTCACGTTCTCTTGAAGTCTCTTAATTTTCGAGAGTACTGATCTGTCTTCTTTTATCAAACCTTGACTTCTCGTTGTCACATTTGTTTCTGATACATTCCCATGTTTTAGATCACTTTCGTATTCTGTATCAAAAAGTGAGAAACAGTCCCATAAAACCATAGCATCATCCTCTTGTTTTTCCATGGATTTACTACCCTTTTCTTCCTCATTATCAGCTTATGTTAGTTTAGAGTCCAATAGTTGATTCATTACTAATGTCATCAAATTGATCCATTGAGGGCAATTTTTTTCAGAATGAGGCTGTTGATGAAAGATGCAAAAATTGTCCATGCCCACCTTAGTTAAATTCATTGATGCAGGACTGTGTGGAGGAGGTTTAGATTGATTGTTGTCTCCTCTCCTTTCATAGTAAGGTTTATAAGATTTCTGTGCTTCCTTTTACTTTTCCAAATATATTATTCTGTTGGATAGCTTCTGCATCATTTTCACCATCCCTTCAAAGTCATGTGATTTCTCATCCTTAGGCTTAGTCAGTAACCATGCTTTTTAACCAAAAGTTTTTTCTCTCGACTGCTCAGGATAATATTCTATGCTCTCTTTTTCAGCTTCTTCATAAGTCTCTTACAATGTAGGCTTTACTGACATCTTAGCAAACATGGCCAAGTCAGGCCCTAAAGCTGAAGTATAGTATTCGATCAGAACCTTATCAGGCGGTTTATCAGTTGCAGAAAAATTCTTAAGATAGGTAGCAAACCTTTGGGTGAAACTATTCACTTTTTTCTTTCTTTCTTTCTTTAAAGTGCATAACACTTTCATTAGAGCTGCATGAGTTTTCTAGGGTGCATATTTACTTCTAAAAATTCTTTCAAATGTGTCCTAGTCATTGATTGAGTTTGCAGGCAGAGCAAAATACCATGAAGTTGCTGCTCCTTTCAGGGTATGTGGAAACAATCTGCAAACTACATCTTCATGTTCTCTAGCCCTTAGTCCCTCTATAGCCAAGTAAAAGCTTTGCAAATGATCATCTACTAAAATCTTTTCACTGGGGTCAAATTTGGGCAACATTTTCTCAAAAGCCTGAGGTAAGTCATTCAAAGAAGATGCTAGGTTTAGAGGTGACCTATCCTTTCAAGCAGGTTATGGATTCGATGGGTTGGGTGGTTGATTTGCATTTACGTTTTCCATGAGTCTGGGTGGAGAATGAGGTGGTGAATGAACAAGGGTTTGAATAGGTGAACAGAAAGGTGTATCAGGGCCCAACTGATTCAAAGGTTGAACAACTTCCTATAAGGGTGTTTCTACCAGTTCTTCAACATCTCCAACCAATACTGCGTCTTCCAATATAGGGTGGTATTTCTTCTGATATTTCCTTCTGGGTAAGGCATGGATAATTGGTAATCCTCCGATCTTCTTCACATATGCCCTAGTAAATCTTCTCAAATCGTCAACTACGTCATTATTGACAGGAAACAAAAACTCTTTACCCTTTTCTTTAGGAATTGGATCAGGAAACAAACTACTTTTAGAACTGTCACCGGTGGAATAATCTCGAGAAAACGGGTTTCCTCGACTGGCCATGCACTGGCTGCCCTCCTTCTAGCACCAAAAATTGTTGAGGCCTAGAAAATCACAGGCAACAACAACAAGGGATTCTCCCCAGTAAACGTTCCCAACTAGCTAGTTACTGTTTGGTATGGGGAATCCCTTCGGTTTATGGTTCGGCTACTGCGGGTCAAGTAACAAAAATAAAGGGTTTTACCGGTTACGGCCCGGTCCACCGTGTGTATTTTTAGTTTTTTGAATTTAAGTATGATATGAAAGTGCCTATCTAAGAATGCAGATTGATAGAGAATACGATGAGCGGTCACAATGTGATGCACAGGTTCTTACCTCTCATCTTAAACTCTCTTGCATCTAAATCACACATAGCAAGAGACTAAAACTACCTATCTAACCTATCCCTAGGGAGCAAGATTATCATTTATCAATGAGTAATGTAATTTGTGCATGCATTAAGAAAAATCACAGATAGCTGTTACAAATTTCAAAACACATGAACATTTATAGATATATGAACAACCAGATAGCTAATTGTTTATGAACAACATTCATTACTCATAGGGGAAATTTCATAGAATAAACTAGAGCACATTCATAACAATAACATAGGTTCAAAGAGTTAGAACGATCTCACAGTTAATGGATAACAGCTGAAAATGAAATAGTTCACATTCAACAAACCCATAGCACAACATTTGAAAAGTTCCACCAAGATTTCTCCAATAGGAAACTCGTAATTTCTTTATGCAAAAGGAAATAGTTCTTCTTACATCATACTCTCACAAATCTATCTGGGAAAAATTCCTTTGTTCTATCTAACTCTCCTATACTTATACTACAAGCAAAACTCTTGGGCTGCCCCTTGATAACCTTTGGGCTTCCCCCAACTGTTCAATCCCACAATTTGTCTTTAACGAGTGTTCATGATTTATTACAATACGTTACATTTCAGATTAAGATTTTAAGAGCACTTTTTAAAGAGGGACCGACTTAGTAACTGATGAACCTTTTCCATGCCTGGGCCTCTATTGCTAATGATTCTGCTCAATAATCTGTTGGTCTTTTGATATCAGACCTTCACTATCTTCTCTTTGAGCAACATCTCTACTTCTTACTTTCTTTTCTTCAGCCAACTCCCTTTTTCTTTGTCCTTTAGATACGTCTCCTTCGCAGCAGCAATCATCAAACTAGATCTGAAAAAATCCTCTAAGTCCGTCTGTAGTTAAAACGAAAAACTCAACATTAATATGGACTGCATTCAAGAAAACATAAACCACACTATAAATAAAACTAATCATTAAATGTGAGGCCCTGCACTATGTTCTTATCGCGAAAAATCTATCATGATATAAAGAGTCAGAAACCTCTGCCGCCCATAAAATAGGGTAAAAAACACTCACAAAATGGTGGGAAAAGTCCTCACCGATGGGAAAAACTAAGCATCAGGTAGATAAACAAAACTATCATCGACGGTCGAAATGACTATAACATCAAACGATTAATTCACCAAGGAGCTGCAACGGCGGAATACCATCAGACTATGGCTTTCGCGATCAAATGAAAATCGTTGGTGGTCGGAGGCATTAATCACTAACTGTTAGTGACTTATAGCTCAAAGGTGTCGCTGTGTCGGAAACACAAAGGTCTAGCCCTTCGATCAATCATCAAAACTGTTCCGATGGTGAAAACAACATCATCGAAAAGCAAAAATATTTAGGCAATAAAACCATGAAAATGGCAAGAGTAAGAACTAACGGTCGGCATGTTCATTATCTGTCCGCTGAAATGGTGGAGATATAGAAGACTAATTCTCCAACAATGATAAGAAAAACAACACCGAAATTCAAAAGGTGAAATTTTTTGAAAAAATAAACGAATGAAACAAACCATCAGCGAAAAACATGACTCCCCATCAGGACGTTCATTAGTTATCTTTTGCAACGGCGGCTGCGTAGAGAACTACGGCCCCGACTCAATCATAAACAAACCTCTGACATCGATAAAACCAAACCATTGAAAAGTAAAAAGTTTGATCAATAATCCGAGGCATCGCCAGAAATTAGAACTAGCCATTAGCACACTCTCTAACTACCCTCCGAAACAATGGCAATGAAGAGAACTAAAGCTCCGACTCAAAGATGAATAGACTTCCGATAGCGAGCATAAAAAATCATTGAAACATGAAAAATCATAAAAAATGTTAAGTGCTCGGAAAACTTTAAAGTTGTGTAGCGGTTAAAATAGTTCATATCATCTTTGAAACATCGACGGCACAGAGAACTAAAATCCTGACTTTAATCTTCAACAAACACCAAACCATCAAAAAAATAAAAAATGTTAAGTTCCACAGTCAAAAGCATTGGCATACAAAAATAGTTTTCCGAAAAGCAAGAAAACAGTTGACCTCAATTCAACTTCAAATGATCCAAAATTGTAGCAAGGGAAAAAAAATAGAGTTCAGGAATCCAACTAATCTCAGACAAGATAAAATCAAAAGGAGGGTCCAAAATTTTAAAAATTTGGGAAAAAAGTTGCAGCCACAACAGGCCACCAACCCGAAATATGAAACATACTTCTGCATGTCTACTATGATCAACATCAACTGCATAGGCATAAATCAAAATCCAACATTATTTAATTTCATGATTCACAATGGTTCTAGTATTCCTATTTATTCTATTTACCAATAGATAAGCACATTACCTCATAGGAATGAATTTTATGTATAGTGCATATATCTTTTAGAATTATTATTCTTTATAAGTTCCTTTCTGGTTTCTCTTGGATGCCCTCCATTCAAACAAACACAGTGCTAACAATATTTCGAGCACTAATCCAATCTACCCAATAGGAGGACGATACCCCTCCTCGGGCGTATCTCCTACCTTTTCTATTCAGGGTGCTTCACTGAGCTCAAGCACTTCCTTTCTCGGACACCATAATACCCGGAGGTTCTTAACAGAGCCCCTACTCTCGTGATAGTCTTCTTACAGTGTAAATGTGTGCGAAAATAATTCTAACCAGCCGTCTTACACCTAGGCATCCCCATAGGATACATAGTGGTGCCTAGCTGGTCTTGGGGAAGACATGTGCCTCCTGTACAAATGTGTACCTCCTGTACAACCATGTACCTCCTGTACATTCTTATTTTTAGTTTCTCATATCTTTCGGTTGCTTGCAGTCATGGAACTTTGGTTCCCATCATGGCTCTCTATATTAATGCCATTACCAAGTCCCTCATGCCTGCACTTCTTCATGAATACTTAGTCACAATATCAAATTTTATATCAATCAATATTTCATGTAATGATTTCCACCTATGAAAAATTTTCCATCAACCTTCCATGTTATATTTTATTCAATAGGCATAGGAAAATCGATTTATTTCTTAATTATAATTCATAAGTGCAATATTATGATTTGAATCACCCCATTCCTTGCATAACAGGTGACATAATATTAGTATTTATATCGGTGCACTTTTAACATAATTGATATTCATTTTATTTGATTTGTATATGCACAATCGTAAAAGTACATGCCTCTATCATTGCTACCCAACTTTCCAAATGAGAAACCTTCGTTAAAACTCAACTAACAACAATGAACAATTCCAATGATCTCGTTTTTTCATAAAGTCATGAAAATACTAATAGTATCCAAAACTATTTGTTAACGCAACATTTCATAACATAGTCATTAGGTGAAAATTTTAGTCGTAGAATACTTTCTCTTAGTTTTCCATGTAATCATATACCCATACCAAGTCAATAAGACTAAACTCGCCACTTACCCATAAGTGGTTTTGACTCTCATAATCAACTCGAAATATGTTCTATTTAGTCACTTAGTTTTGCAACACCATTAATCTGTTACCAATAACATACACCAAAATGGGTCAATATTTTCTTCAGACTAATATATTCAGTAGTCATACATTTATTGACCTAACTTTCAATGCTTGTCTATAACATACAGTGAGTGCTTCTAACAAGATCACTTACTATGTTTTTCAATCAATAGTTTTACTTACAATCACATGTGAAAATAGAAGTGTTATTGCTTCGCATTGATAGTTAAGGAGACACTCATTTCCCAAATAGAACATTAAATATACTTTTAACTTTTAACTACAAATCAATGTTTTAATGTCTCTAGTACATATACATTATTAACACAATGCTTTTCCTGCTAATGTATAAACATGCAAAATGCATTTTTCTAAAGACACACAGTTTCCCTTTAATAGGACACCTCAAATTATGTCACGGGTTATCATACGGATACTTGGGATACAAGAGATAGGTCATATGACTAAAGAAGAATGGTTGTCCTCTTTTCTTAATATTTTTACAAAGTTTGTTGTATGTATAACGTCTAGATACTTCTTCCAAGGGTTTATCTTGTATTAGTTTAGTTTCCATCTAAATTATTCCTTTCGAGTTTCCAAAGGATAAGCACATTATTTAGCAGCCCATAACACTGTATTGTAATGAATCTATGCATTATGCATTTATCAATATTCCTAAGACTCTTTCTCGATAATACTAACCAATTTTATTGTTATAGGATTCATGTCATACTCAAAACCAGAAAATGGTACTTATCTTGTTTAAGATGACTAATTGGCCACTCTAGTTTGAGCATGATCCTCGTCCATGCATAGGTTCCTCAAAGAAACTTTGCACCCATCCTTTACCTCCTCTAACACAAAAAATGCAAGGTTTAGTTTGTCTTCATCATTGCATCTCCCACTATATGAATTTCAAAATTACCGTGCATAGGCTCATTATGACAAGGAGAAAAATATATAATAAATATTGATTTCTTTTCTTTCTTTAATCTACATTCAAATTGTCATATTTATCTCCACATCGGTGGGAAAACAAGAATTAGATATATACTTATAGTTCATCCCGTAGAATATAAATGACTCGAAGCGCGAGAGGGAAAGTCTTGCTCGATATTTACTTTTTCTATCATCTGTAACCACCCAACTAGTACCTTCTTATTTATTTTCAACCCATATAGGTCCAAGTGTTGCAACTTGAGCTCTGATACCATATGTAACATACCCCAAATACCTGAATAGATTCTTCAGGTGGGAAGTATAAAATTTCTTCTTTTAGAAACATTTTATCACATCAATTCAATTAAACTCATTGTTTACTTAACCATAACCATTATTTTAAAATTAAAAACCTACAAAATACATTCTCTAATGCTAACCTTTGTAAGCAATTCTTATTGAATAATATAATAAAACATAACTGTTACATTAGTCGCGAGACAATTCTTGGAATGAGATAATGATTACACATAATCCATGTCAATTAATTAAGGTTAACACCCTCCATATTGAGATACCATATTTTGTACCTGATCTCCTGGGCACAACTGTCGAAGATGAGGTAGGAGTCTCCTAAGTGGAGAAAACAACAAGGTTATATTTGTTTTAGATGATAAAAGAAATTAATTTAAAAATTATGTGCATATACAACTGATTTACTCTACACTTGTCTTTTGAGTGTTATCCCAATTGCTTTCACCATTAGAACACAGTTTCTGGAGCCACCACTTGAAGTCACGTAACTCAACATGCATATTGGTGCTATAAATCAGATTATAAATCCAAGAACGTAAGTTTCATAATAATCTTGAAAACAAGTAAAATAAATTCCATAAACAAAGTTAACCATTATAGGTACTACTCTAATATGAATTAAGCTTGTGCGGCTGAAAGCTTTCCTATGACTTTCCTCCCAACCATAGGCTTCATTTGACATATATTTGAACCTAGAAATCCACCCTCGTGTTGGGCAATGAATCCACTAGGTTCGAGAGACAGTAGAATGTTTTGAAAGGATTTCTAAAGTAAATACATGTCATGGTTTTTCTTATAGTAGGCCAGTCCCTCCACCGTAAGAAGTAACCTTATATAAGCATCATAATCTTTTCATAAAAACACTCATATTAATAAATCTTACAAATATTCATATTCTCGTAGGTTATTATTTATACAGAGTTAGTTTTCCATGGAGAGAGTCTGTTCTCTCTTCTTACCATACTAAAAGACCTTTATTAAATAAATAAGATCATATAAACATACCCATTAAGAATTAACACAATTCATTCTACAAATTTCATCCAAATTCTTGCAATGTCTTGAAGACATATTAAATATCTGGAACAAGCTAATAAACACCCATTCTACATTTTCGTCCCAACTCTTGGCGATTTGTAGTTTCCATTCAAATGTGGTAGGGGAAATAATACACATAAATACAAACATCCTAAAAGTGGTTAAGGAAATTGTGTGCATAATACTCATGCTACGGTTTCAACCCACATCTTGGCAATCTTAACCACATTTTAAACAAAACATTCCGCAGAATTTTTGGGAAAAGACATGCACAAACCCTAAATCAGAGTCGTATTTTTAATACTTAACACTCTCATATTTCACAGGCGTTCGGGAGCATGATCTACAATTACCCTATATTTTGTTTTTGCACATACCAACCTATATTCGGATCTAAGATCGTAAAAACCTTTCCTAGAACCATACTTCAAAACAAGTATACGAATCCAAATCGCATCGCTACATATGATACTAAAATATGAGAAAAAATCATGGAGTAAGGTGTATCCCATACTTACCGTACCGCTCAAAAGGTAGAAGTGATCACAATGCAGTCATTGGAACTTAACCCTTGATTCGTATCAGCTTATCATTAAAATGTAGGTGCCAGGGAAGTTCCATATCATAATACAAATCGCAGGCCTTCATAACTTCTTAAATCTATAAAAATAGATCCAACTGTAGATCTTAAATAGAGAAATCACATGCCTGACGATAAATCCAAATCCTAATAAAATCGTAGATCTTCAAAAGAAATCGCATGCATCAAGGTAGATCCAGATCATAATAATTGCAAGTATTCAGACTCAAACTACATTTACATCCAAAAAGGGATCACAGGCAACATGGTAATTCCGTATCATAAAAATTGCAAGTATTCAACCTTTAATTAGATCTAATTTGTAAACAGATAGGTTGTTAAATCACAGGCGTTGAGAAATACTTATAATCCATTTTCTGATTCAATCGTAGATCTTAAAAGGAATCACAGGAAACAAGGTGAGGTCTTGATCATAATAATTGTGAGTATTCGGAATCAGACTACATTCATATCCAAAAAGGAATCGCAGGAAACATGGCAATTCCAGATCATAAAAATCGCAAGTATTCATCCTATAATCAGATCCAATTTGTAGATAAGGAAATTGCAAGCAACGTGGCAATTCCAAATCATAAAAGTATTCATCCTACAATCCAATCCAATTTGTAGATAAAGAATTCACAGGCAACACATCAAACGCTAGAAATATATGGCCTTAATACCATATCTATATAAGAGAACACCACAAGTTAAAAACTGAATGCGTTCAATTGAAATTCATACCATATGTGCAGTTTTAAAAATGCATTCGACAAACATAAATATATGTGATTCTATGGATCTACGGATTTAAAACCTTGGACAAACATAAACAGACATTGGATCTATGGATTTAAAACCTTGGACAATGCAGACAAGGAAACGTCCACCAGACCCATGGATACATCCCCTAGAAGCTTCAACAGGAAAATGCCTTTCGAGAGATATCTCTCCCCCTCTACTGATAAATCATGGCCTTTATAGGAACACCCCTTTTCTTCTCAACACGACATGTGGAAAAGGTCACACTCCACGTTTTCCTTTCTTTATCTAATCATGACATGTGGCCTTAGTTAGACTCCACGTTCTCCTTCTTTTAGCGCAAGTGAAATTATTATATCCTTTGTTTATTTTGCATAGCACCAAATTGACATGCAATTATCTATGTTATTAAAAAATGGTTCCTTTAAATGTTTCAACATATGTTTTAGAGATATTTAACATATAGCTTCAAAATACATATGTATTAGGGTGAATCCACGGACCTGGGTAACACTTTTTGGCAAGAGCATTTCGGCAAAAACAAAAAACGCACCTCGGTCGAGGTCTTATTAAGCCCTCGACCGAGGTCTTAATATCTCGACCGAGGTTTTATTAAGCACTCGACCGAGGTATTGCGGGCTTTACAAACCCTCGGTCGAGGTATTTAAATACCTCGACCGAGGTATTTAGATACCTCGGTCGAGGTTCATACCTCGGTCGAGGGCTTAAAAAAACAGACTTAGCCCTCATTCAAACAAATGGAAAATTTCCTGTGCCTTGCAGAGGTGTAAACCCTACCATTCCTAGCACATAACTGAGCGGAGTTGATACCGATAGATTCACCAACGAATCTTCTATCCATTGACGTGTCATACACGCATTTTTGGCATTCATATGATATTTATTCTTTAACTACTTCTAAAACTTATACTTAGAAAACCACACTGCAACTTCGAAGCAGCTCAAAGAAAAATCCGCAGAGTTAAAAATGCACATCCAAAAAATTATTAAAAATGCCCACATCACATATCGACGTGTCCTCTTCAAAAGGGTATCTTTGGTTTTTCAATTTTTGAAAAAATACAAAAAATTCCTTTACGTGGACAAATATGTTTTTAAAACGATGCTGAAATCGAATGTGGTCACTTTCGAAAAATAATAAATAATTGTATAATGCGAAAAAAATTAACAAAAAAATATGCACATCACACTGCATTTTATGTAGATCATGCTCATATATTTATTTTTTTAAAATTATTAATGCAAGATTGAATTACTCTACGTGGACACGAGCCACTTATTAGCTTCTTCAAATTTTTAAGGTCACACAGTTCATTAAATGCAAAAATTCACACATTAAATGACATCGGAATATTTTCAAAAAAATATCACTATGAAGCCAACATAATATTCTACAATTTGTTTTTTTACTGCAAGTCAAAATTCACATGGCATATATGTGTTTTGAGGGCTTCTATCTAGCACATGAGTAAAAAATCAGGTTTTCATCGCCAAATTTGGCCAAAAAGTGTTACCCATCTTCATGGAATCACCCATTAAATATATGTTTAGGGTTGTAAATTAACATCTAGCTTTATTTTATATATATATATGTGTGTGTGTGTGTGTGTGTGTGTGTGTGTGTGTGTGTTAAGATTATTAACATCTATCTTATATATATCTAGCTTATATATATATATAAGCATTTGTTGGATTTAATTTCTTTGAGGGTATAAGCTTAGAGTAATGTTATAGGGTAAGGGACTAATTTTTTAGCCATTATAATTAGATGAAAAAAATCCTTTCATCATACTCTGTTATTATGACGGTTTCGTTCATTTTAGTTACTATTTTAAGAAAAGGGCATTTTTTACCATTTAACTTGATCATAGTTTATTTAATAAATTTTCTCAATTCATTAAACTATGCAAATGGTTCCATTAATATCATTATGTCTCTTGGATATAGATAATTATTTATACAATAATTTTAATCCATGTAGATACTTGTCGATTTTATCCACCTTATGATGAGCGTGTAAATTACCAATAATTTTTGTATCCAACTTCCCTATGATGTTGAGATGAGTCTTACTAAACCCCAAGACTTTACTTATTTTTCACTTTTTTCCCCTAATGGATCCGTCCCCAATCATTGTTTTAATCGTGCAAATCTTTCAGCATCCTAATATTATCAACTTAGTGCTTTTTACTTACACTTTGTGTTTTCCCGTTGGGTACTAAGAAAATGTTACAGTTGAGTTCGATATCAGGCAGGATATTGAAGCGAGCATTGCAATACAGCATGAGTAAATTCGCAGGTGTCCCCACGATGACATGTTCCCTTTCTGAAGTACGGGCACTCACACGGGTGAGCAAACAGGCACTCAATCCAGACTCCAGTCATGGCTCCGTCCTCTCTTACAACGCCAAATCTTAAAGTCCTACATTCTGAATTCATCGCAGGAATATGCGTAGACGGTAGGCAAACCCTCTTCATCTTCATTATTGGACGAAAGATAGTTCTACACAGCACAAATAATGTCCTCCAACTGAGGAGAAGGAGACCCCCCCATAAATGAACTATTCATACGAACAATCTCGCTATGCCCATCTTTTTGTATAAAAGATGAGCAATCCCCATTACTCTATACAACATCATACCTTTATTTTTTTTTCAGATGGAAAGATCCACGGGAAACCCAGCAATACTTCCCCACATTAGTGGATGGTAGAGGTGGTAAACCGCCGGCCATCCTCGCAGAAGGCCTAACCCCAAAGGACTCAAGGCTCGAACCCGTGACCTCTCCCCGAACCGAGAGAGTATGCACACGTCTTACCAATTGAGCTAACCCTTGGGGCTAACTTGGTCAATCACTTGAACCATCGGTATGGAGTGAACTATTCGATTAGTTTTCATATGTATGGAATTTTTTAATTCGTAAAACATTGTTTATTCATATATAATTAGAGTGATTACATTTAACTAAATTATATTAAATATCTAACATTTATAAATAAGTTATATTGAAGATTTAACATTCTATAAAAAAAAATGTGAATAAAATTAATACAACATAAATATTTTAATTACTTATTTTTAATAAATTTTCTATATTTTTAATAATATCAATAATTATTATTTCATTATTTAATTTCATATTAAAAATAAAAATACATTCAATTAAAAGTGGGCATGCCTTCATTTAATGTTTTATTTATTTATTTATTTTTAGAATGTTTTAAGATTTATTTTAATTAAAATAGCTTATTTATATTGATTATTTATATGAAAAACTATATACACTTATGAGAATAAAACTTGAATGGAGAGTCTATATCTATATATATGGGATAGAGAGTAAAATGATAAAATCGTAAATAGCAATTTGGGACACTTTGGATCCTTTCGTGGAATTGTCATGGATTTTCATGGAGTAAGAGTCCCATGTTAAGATGGATCCCTAGTGAAATTTATATTATATTGCTTGTGAAAGTTGGGAGCATAAAGAATCTAGAACTCTAACATATAAGGATTTGTCTTGTCGTCAATATGGAATAAGAGATTTTATCATAGAGGGATAAGCATATCTCCTTACATAGAGAAGAATGTTCCTCCTTATGTTAGGCTTCACAAGAAAGATGGGTGGAGATTTCAAATATCTACAGTAAGAAGAATTATATAACAATCTATTATTTTGCACCTATTGATTCTACCTTTTATAAATAACACAATCTTGATAAAAAATGTCCTTACAATGACTTGGAACAATATATTTCCGGGATAAGAAATGAAGGAAATAACCTCTTTCTATGAGACTTTATTGCTAGATCCTAAACAATAATTCTAACCCCAATATTTTATGGTTGGATGAGGAACTTGTTTTAGCTAGTATATACAAACAAAACTTTGAAGACTTGGTTGAAAATGTGTTAGGTACAAAGCTAATCAATCTGTGTAGTTCTCAAGATCTAATCATTTGCAATGGTCTTATGAAGTGAGAAAAATCCAACCAAATGACTTGTATCTATGGTTTGGGTAGTAGTGTTGTAGATTATGTAATATTTGATATATCGATATACAACCAAATAGTAAATTTTGACATCTTAAATGACCATGAAATCAGCTTTGACCACATATCTTTAACTCTAACTCTAAACTTTAAAAGGCACATAAGCCCCACAATAGAGAGTTATAATAACCAAAAGCCTAATTTCATCTTCGATAAAATAAAATTGATATATATTTTAAGATATTTATATACTAAATTAAATATACTATTAACTAAGGACAATATTGAATATCTCTATCATAATTTTACTACAACCCTCTCTACTTCCAAGTTCTCTATCATGGTGTCATGTAAAAAGAGAATAGAATGATGAACCCTTGGTATGATCAAGAGTGCAAGTATGCTAGAAAATCCATTAGGGATGGTTCAAAGGAGTCCTAAAAAATCTTAAGATCTCTAGGTGCAGATCGTTAATTAAAAGTCAAAAAAATTGTTATATAAGTAAAAATACAGAGAATATTTTGCACCTCCCTAAGGTAGATCCTAAGAAATTCTCGAGACAAATTCTGACTCGTAGAACTAATAAAAATAATATGATTCCCTTAAGCAATTGGAATTCCTATATTAAAAATATTTTCAAATCCCCTGGTGTCATGGACAACACTCAACCCCTTTATACAAAGGAAGAAGTTTTCTCTTTAGAAGACACCAAGTTTGGGGTTAAGTAGCTTGCAAAAGGGAAACCTAAGGACATTGAAGGATGTCAAGAATAAATGTTAAAAAACGGTGGACTTATATTCATCGCTCACATCCATGAGCTCATTAATTTAGAAACTAGGCAAGGTTTCCCTAAACCCTAGACAAAAGCCTCATTGTTCCTATTTATAAAAGTGGAGATAAAAACAATCCATCTAATTATAGTACCATTATTATTAGCTCTCTTTTAGCCAAATTATATGGAATTATTCTGGAAAATAAGATCAACATATGGATATAAAGAAATGGAAAAGGAGGTAAATCCAAAGCAATATTTTAGGGATATCATTAAACTATGGAAGACCTTGTTACTCTTAGGAACATTCATTAGGAGTGTTGCAATAATAAAACTAATATTCTATGTTACTTTGTTGACATAAGAAAAACATTTTATACAGTTCCTTGAAGTAACCTTTAGAGTAGATTAAAATATATAAAAGTCCCTTTCGAGTTAAGAGTTGTTGTGATAACATTGTATGAGAAGGTTATTTCCAAGTTTAGGAACTCTGGGAAATGGTCAAAAGAAATTAATTTTAATATAGGAAACAAGAAAGGTTGTTCCATATCTCCTACTCTTTTTGTTATTTACATTGATCTAGGCTAGAGGGTTGTTTGGAAGAGGTAGGTTGTGCTAGCATGACTTTGGCTAGTATAGTCATCATCCTTCTTCGATATGCTGATAATATTGTTCTTTTGGCGAGGAGTCCCAACGATCTAGACAAACAACTAAAACTTCTCAAGGATTTTCGCTATAGTATGGGTATGACTGTTAACACTAACAAAACAAAGCTTATGATTTATCAAATCCCAAAAGATGACATATGCTCATTCATGTATGAAAACAACAAAAACAACTTAGAGGAAGTGAATTTATATGAATATCTCAAAATTTATCTTCATCATAAGATTAACTAGAACTATGGCATTGAGAAAATGATTAACGGGGGATGTAAAGCTTATAATGGACTTGAAAATAATTGTAAGTCCATAGGCCTCTAGATTTGGGATAGGAAGAAACTCCTCTTTAAGACTCTCGTCACTCCTGTTATCTTATATGGTTGTGAAGTTCGGGGCTACAACATCTCTAGAGAATATTGGTAAAGGATAGAGAAAATACAAAAGCGTTTTCAGGGATAATTTTAGGGGCAAATTTTAGCCTAGTGGGCTATTTTTCCATGTTTTTCTCCCAAAAAAGATTCATCATTTTGCATTTTTTGAAGCCCTGTTTTGCCCAATTTTGATGAGGTAAACATTTTTCACCCTAAAAACGCCAACTTATTATATAAACGATATAAAATCCTTGGTAATTAAAATATATTTTGAAAAATATCGCCAATCATTTTATAGTTGGCGTTTTAAGAATTGGTAATATTCACCAACATTTATACACTTTTAAATAAGTATGGCTCCTTAAAATCATCCCTGAGCGTTTTATAACATATAAACGCAAACTTAAAGGCATTGTACACACTATTCTCTCCTCCCCATAGAAGCATGGCTATGACTAGATACCTAATGTACAACAACAAGATAAACAACATGGGAGACAAGATGATTCATAAGATTCCTTCATACTATAGTCAAAACCTGATCCAGATGGAGATCAATGGCCACCCACCTATTCCACTGGCTCAAAAGAATTGTCCATTGTGGCAGCTTCCTAGTTATGTTTCTATGGTTTTTCGAGTCCCAAACTTTTGGGGTTGCTTTGAGGCCCTAAATGGCGATCTTTCCAATGAGCTATCAAGTGCCCAAATCGAAGATCGTACATGCAAAAGTTATGACCCCGGGAAGTTGACTATTCAACTTACCACCTTGGGGCCACAAACTTTACGATGGTTCATCTTTGAGGGTTATGTTTTGGAATTTTGGGGGGTTTTCCCTCATTCTTACTATAAATAGGCCCATTTGACCTCATTTTGTATTCAGCTTTGCATGGATGAGTGTAGCAGTCACATCTCTTCTCAGAGATAGCAACCACCATTCTAGCTATTGTATTACAGTCTGTTCTATTTCCGCCATTTAATAGAATATGTGTTTACTGTATCTCTGTTATATTTGCAAAATGTCTGTGTTTATTATGATATCTCTATTATTTCATTTTGTTCCCACATAAATTTGGATCAAAACCACTTGGAACTTAAGAGAGATTGGAATAAATATGCCAAATCTTGGGTAAAACATTGGGTAGTTGAAGAAAATGTGTGGTGCAATAAAGATTCAGAGGATAAGAGAAAATTAAGATATCATATGGAGGTGATCAACCCTAATCCAGAAGATCAAAAGTATCTCTCTATTTTAAATAGCCATAAAGAAGAAAACCAACATTGTTAAAATACAAACAAACATTCATGAGCTCCATAGTGAAATGGGGCATTGTGCAATTCCTAAAATGTCATGTGATGAAAGAATTTGTCATCTTTATGAAAAAAAAGGGTTGAAGACGAAAACTACTTTCTCATAGAATGTCGTGCATATACAACCACATGAAAGCACAATATCATAACATTTGCCACAATATTGACATTCCTAATCATTTAACTCTTCATAACTATGGTGATTTAAGAATGTTTATCTTAAAGCTTTTTTTAACATACAAATAAAATTATCATAAAAAAAACAAACTAACTCTTTTCATATATCAAAATTGGTTTCACTAAAATACTAATAACTATCATCATCGTCCACACATTTTTATTTCAAAATATTTTATTTTATTATATATTTTAAAAATGACAAAGTTTTAAAAATAAATATTAACTAGAATATATATAATGTATATATGAGAAAGTTTTATACTCGAAATAAATTTTGAAGTTCGAAATGTATTTTTAAATAATTATCACATTTAAATCATTTATTTATAACCATTTATATTATAATAATTTAGTTTCTTAGCTTTAAATATTATGATGTTCTATGTCATTTGATGAGAGATATAATCCAATACCAACTCTCACCTCTCTCTGAGATAAAGTACCTCTCTCTATGAGCTTCAGTAGAGTTGCACCCACCATCCTCAACTGAAAATACTAAAGTAACTTGCAAAGCCCAAGTATGTGAGTGTGCGATCTATTATTTACATTTTAATAAACTTAAATTAAAGAAGGGTTTCTACGCAACACCAATATTCCATGGGTGTGCACATCATGGTATATAAAACATTTGTCTCCGAAATAACATTTAGTTAAAAGGTTTGATGACGCGATCGACCAAGTAAATTAAATGTGTTTAGGATCAAGTCTCTGTAAATTAAATGTGTTTAGGATCAAGTCTCTGTAAATGACAAGGATGGCTTAGGGGAGTAATTCTTATAAGTTTTTATTTATATTTATAAATTAAAAATATATACTAAAGAAATCAAAATTTATTTCAATAACATGTAATTGTTTGTTTTGGAATTTTTTTATAAAAAAATTTAAATAGATTTTTTAATTAAAATTACAATTTCAATAATTTAAATAACAATTTCATTTTAATAAATTCCAACATAGATCGTTCTAGAAAATAATTAAATGATCTTTAGTAAGTCTTCTTCCACTTACGTACAGAACTTGATAATACAAAAAGTCGATTTGTCTTGTTTGAGATCCAACAACCCACAATATTACAGCCCCACTTACGTACAGAATTTAATAATAAAAAAGTCGATTTGTATCCAACAACCCACAATATTACAGCCCCAACATTTAATTTTCTACTACATATAAAATATTTTTGACCTCCTAACCGAGCACGAGGCATCACCCCGTGAAATCTCCCGTAGTGCTTGTAAGTTGCTCTTGCACTTGGGCGGTGATGCCAAACTTCAGAAAGCCTTTCACGAGTCACGACAATACACACACGCGTCAAAACAGCTGACCCTTATTGTATTCTTTTCCGACCAAAACAACTGGCCAACATAATGATACCGCCACTAAAATGTTTTTTTGCAATCAAATTCAGCGAAAGGAACATTTCTACGTGGAGGTCAAGCCCACGCACTGGAGCAAACTAAACTAGATGGTCAAAGGATTAGGGATGCTTGACGGCTCAAAATCTTTAAATTAATCAAAATTGATCTCTTCCAGTAGAAAAAAAAAATACCTTAAACAAGATTGCTTAACCCAAAACAAATGATATATCCAACTGGGGCTGAATGCATTCCAGGCATGACATGGCATGCCACCGTCAGCATGGCCCCATAAATAACGTTGAAAAGTTTTGATGAACTACTTTTCCGTTAAAATCAAAGTTATGTTTTCTTCAAAGTTATGTTTTCTAGCCATGTTAAGAACAAATGTACCTCTCAATAAACACCTTCTGCATATTTATGATTTTTTTTTCAAAAATTTAGTTGAACAGTATTTAAAGATATTAAATTTCATTTTATTAGTATAAATTTGTTTTAATCTTGGATTTAGCCAGTATTTAGAAAAATCCAATTTTTTGAGGTGTATATTTTTTTCCCATTTGGATCTATGTGGATATTATAGATTTGGATTTAAAATGGATCTATGGTAGTTTAATTTTTTTATATTTTATTTAAGCGGATATATAATTCATATTTTTCATTTTATATTTTTATAAAAAATACTGGATTAGAGAGTACCTCATTTCTCTAAGTGCAATCATAAAAATAAATTTTAAATAATAAAAAATCAAACTTGTTATTATATAGTCTATAAAAAGTCTTATATATTTATATGTTTATAAAATTTTCATAAATTAATAAATAAACAGATGAAATTTATTATAACCATAATTTTATATAAAAAATTTACTCATAAATATATATATATAAATTTTACTCATAAAAATAAATGAAATTAATAAATAGTATTTTTTTTCAATATCAATTTTAAAAACCATCTAATTTTTATAGATTTCTCATATATTTAGAATTTTAATTATGCAATGTTCAATAATAATAAAACTCTTCAAATCTTGAAAACCTTTGGTGGATTTTCTACTTAATTATATATAAAATTTATCAAAAATTATAATTTAACAAGAACTATTTCTTAAAATTAATCTTTTAAAAAATTTGACACGTTTAAAACCGTTCCAATTATCCAAATTTAAATAACACCATCGCAAAACTTTAAATCTGGGTAAAGAAAACATAAACTCGTTAAGAAAATTAAATTTAATTGTTTTATAGTTTTAAAAATTATCTCCTCAGATGAGATCATTTAAATAAACTCCCTTAATAATAAGTGCCAGATGTGCAAACTGATTTGACATCATTGAAACATAACTGCCTTTGCCTAACCAGTAATCTATAGGGGAGTGGTACTAATAAGTATGTTGAATTCTTGGTAATAAGTTGTTGTTAAATTTGGCTCTGGCAAAATATTTAACAAAGTTGTAGGTTTTTGGGGATTCTCAGCTTGTTATAAACTGTGTTATTGGTCAGTTCAGAATTCATAATTTACAGCTTTCTCCATTATTTAATGAAGTTTTCAGATTTTCTAATTTGTTGGAATATGTGGATTACCAGCATATATATCGGGAAAGAAACTAGTTAACAGATAAATTAGCAAAAGCATGTACCCTTGTTCAGGCTGGTTACTAGCATATCATGGAGCATTGTTTCTCTGAACAATTTGAGACTATTATGCATTTTTAGTTCTCTTTGGGCTTATGTTTTGGGCTCTTTTGAAAGAAGGATTATCTTTTTTTGGTAAACTGTTAAGTGTTTTGTGGAAACTATTTTTTAAGGTTTTTATGAAGACTTTGCAATATTTGTGATGCCTTGATTGAAGGATCTGGTTGTTTTCTCCCTCAGGTTTTGATTTAAAGTCATATTCCTCCCTGAGTATGAAGCTGTGATGAATAAGTATATATGTTACTATATTTTTATGGAAGTTTTTTAGAAGATACTCGACATTAGTTTTTGACTATAGACAATTACAATATGTAATGGTTCACTAATGAATGTTTTTATATTGAAGTTTGTAAAATTTCTTATTATTTTTTAAAATAGACCAGTATATATCCATCTTAACTATGGCCCTACCAAGCCCCGAGAGGGATCAAGTTCTCTTGAGATGAAAACCTTTTTTAATTTACAAAAATGTCTAATAAGTATTCCTACTTGGGAGAGAAATGACCAACTTGCTTAAGTAATTTTAAAATAGGGTAAATACCAGTAGAAGAATGAGTTGGGTAACATTAATAATCATATAATCAAATAGTTTTCTAAAAATTGCTTTGCTTGCGTTTCTTTAAAACTAATAATGAATATAAGAGTAGTTAATGATTAAAATAATCCATGTAAAATTTTAAAATCTAGATTTATTGGAATTTGAAGAACATTTTACCATAAAATGAAGGTTTTAAATATTTATCCAAATTTTTTTGAGAAATGACTTGTTTTTCTCTATAACTAAAAATGAACATTTACATGTTAGGGTTAACCATGACTTGGGAATGAGTAAGGATGTAAGTGGTTTAAGGAACATGGTTTTAGTGGCCATGGTTTCTTGCTAGTTGTATTTGCATTTAAAGATATGGTTGTAATATTTCATTGTAATGACTATTATTCTGTAATTTATTTTCTATCACATATTTTATTCATAACATTATGTATGCTTAGGTTTCAAGTCAACTAAATTTTAAATTGAAAATTTATATATAATTACATAAATGTGTTTTACAATTTAACTAATTTTAAATTAATTTTTATTCGTTCTTGTTTTTATAATTTTTCTTTTTACTACTCAAGTCAATTAAATTTTACTACTTAGTTTGTAAGATTGTGAGTATTTCCCTAATATGGTGTATATTTATATGAGTATAATATTTTTTTATTTTTTAGTTATAAATAGATATGATGTAGGTTTTTTTTTTTTTACTTTTTATTATTATTATTTTTATTAAGCGGACATATGCCATATCAAGGTTACAGATGGGACACATCTCGCCCATTTGAAGTGTAGAAAGTGTGCAACAATATTTTTTGATATTGATTCATCTAAAAAATGTAACCTTTTACTTTTTATTAAAAATTAAGATTTTTTTTCCGTGGAAAAAAATGTCATGTATGACCAACAAAAATACAAAGTCCACAAGATGATAGGGACTAAGTTTGTAGTCGTCACATAAATAATTACTTTGGAATGGTGATAAATAATACTTTAGCTATCTAAAAATCATTTATATATATACAAGCAATTAGTCATATACATCTCATGTACTCCATTTTCTTAATGATTAAATGGAGCGTTAGGTTTTCATACAAATACCATGAATGCATGTTATTGAGATCGTGATTAAGATTTATCAATGAAATTTGTAAAAAAATTAGGTATTTTTAAAATTGAACATGTGTTAAAGTTTTAATAGGGTAGCAAAATAATGAAAGATTATATATATGTAATGTTTTTATTATTATTTTTAAATTATTAATTTTAATAAATTAAATATAAGTTATATTTATTCTTTTCATGAATTCAATTTAAGAATGATTATATTGTTTATATACATTTTTTATTTAACTAGCAGCAACCATATTATTAAAATTAATATGTTTGAAATACGTTGAGAGGTATATATTTGATATATTGATAATGTTTTTTTAACTAAAGAATGTGTCAATTACTTGTATCTAATAGTTAAGCTAATATAATAACAAATTAATTTATGATTGTTAAGCTCATAGTTAAAGTTAGGCTCATAGTGGTATCATTATTGGAGTTAAGCTAATAGTTGTGTCTAATAGTTAATTTAAAAGTTAATATAAAGCTTAGACTATGCCTTATGCATATTAACTCGACTCCCAAGTGTCATATGGAGTTCAACTGTCACATAATTTGCACATTACCTAAGTGATTGTTCTTGGTGCATGGTTTTACTAAAACCAAGGTCAACTTCTCAAACTAAGAGATGGAGTTCATCTAAATTTATTTTAATAGTTGTATCACTATTGGAACAATCTAATAGTTGTCCAATATAACTGCGATTAAAGTTGAAGTTAAGCTAATAGTTGTAAAATCATTGGAGTTAATCTAATATTTACCCAATATAACACTCATTAGAGTTGAAGTTAAACTAATAATTGTAAAATCATTGGATTTAAGTTAATAGTTGTATCTAATAGTTAATTAAAAGTTAATATATTGGCAATTGCAATTCAAGTAAAAGTCATGATTGGAGTTGAAGTTAAGATAATACTTGTATCGTCAATGTATTTAAGATAATAATTGAATAGTTGTATATAATAATATAATAGTTGAAGCTAAAGTTTTCTTTTTCCAACGGTCGCGAATTGTACTTATTAGATGTTAACTAAGTTAATTTTATTTTTTTTGAAATTGTTAATTATGAGTTAGACTAACCTCCTTTAAAAAGATTCAAAAACCTAATTATATCTATATGGAAAACCTAAACATGTAATATGAATTGTATATTAGATAGATGTCCAACTACGAGATGCGGGAGTTTATTAGGAGTTTGGAGGAGTTTATTAGGAGTTCAACTATTTTATTAGGAGTTCGACTCTTATATGATTCACATTAGCTAGACTCCTAGATGCCAAATGCAGTTGGACTAAGCCTTAAGTAATTAGAGTTGAAGTTAAGCTAATAGTTGTAGAATCATTGGAGTTAAACTAATATTGTATCTAATAGTTATCCAATATAAATGTGATTAGAGATGAAGTAAAGCTAATAGTTCTAGAATCATTGGAGTTAAGCTAATAGTTGTATCTAATAATCGATGGAGTTAAGCTCATAGTTATATCTAATAATCAAATAGTTGATGATTAATTTTAATTTTTACAACTATCACTAAGTGTACTTATCACATGTTAATTAAGCTATTTTTCTTTTTTATTTGAAATTATTAATTATTAATTCTGAATGAAATCCATAGAATCAATCTAGACAGTATATTTGTCTCATTGTCGTTTAATCTTGGACGACCCTTATAGAATCAATTTGGATAGTACACTTGTCTCACTCTCATCCATAAATAAAAAAGCATAAATAGTAGTCCACCCCAAAATTCTAACATATATACATCTTCAACGTAATTAATTAATTTTTAAATAATATAAAAGATAGAAAAAAAAGTACATTCATTTTTTACAATGGCTAAAAGTACAACAATTGTTCCTTAAGATTAGTAAGTGCCCGCATTCCTAAAAGTTAAAAGAGAACGTTAAAATGGTATATACATATTTTTTTAAGTATTTAAAGAATGTGACGCCACTTTCTTATGTTAAAAAAAAAGTTTTCAGCCTAGAGTTAAATACATCTTCCTGATGAAGAGCATTATATTATTAGAATTATTGTCTACTATATATATATTTTCTACAATTTTTTGTAATGTTTCTTAAGGGATATTAAATATATTGGTCGTTTGATGGAAGAGAAAACAAAGGGTTGTTAGGGTTAGGTAATGTAGCGAGTGCATAGAATGATTATCAACGATAGAGGAAAGCGAGGATGCAATGGTAGATGCAATACTAAGTAAAGAACCCATGGTTCATATAAAATCATTCTCATTTAAACATATCTTGAAGGAATATAAAGAAAAGAAAATGGGGATGTAGAGAAAAGAGGTTCAAAAATTTTGGCTACAAGTGTATATCAATAGAGAAAGTGTAACACACCTATAAATAGTATATGAAAAAATTTACATGTGTTATTTTTACATTTATTTTAGTAGAATTTTTATTGTTGGTTTTAATATCTATTGTCTTGCTACATATGACAAGATTCACGAATGTTTATGATGGCTAGTTCCTTCCGGAACCTTCATCCATACTCCTTTAGGTGATATATTTTGTTTACTTATTTTGAAAATAATTATCATACTTTAAAGGCTTGGCCTTGACATAATTATGTACACTATGCATGTAAGACCTGCTCCTAAGCATAAGAGGCCTAGGATTTGTAAGTATGATTCTCCATACGGTTATCTCTTATCATGAATAAAAAGAGGGTTTACCTATTTGAACTCAAGGCATGGTACCACATGTTTTTGAATCTGCTGCAACTTTTCTTATGATGTCATTGGGTTCCTAACAAGTACCTAATGTACAAGAAGAAGATAAAAAATGTGGGAGACATGAGGCTTCCTAAGATTTATTCATACTCTAGTCAAAGTAACTTGTGGCTTAAGTGAGGTAGGCATAAATATGACATCTCTTGGCTAAATTATTGCGTAGTGGAGGAAGATGTTGTTTTACAAAATAATGATAATATTAGAATTATTATTACATCTAAACTTTAGGAGAAGTTGTGGTGCAATAAATAATTAACGGATAAGATAAAATTAAGATATTATAAGGAGGTGATCAACCCTAATCTAGAAGACCAAAGGTATCTCTAAGTTTTAACTAGTGTGAAGAAGAAAATCAACATTGCTAAATAAGAATGGTCTCTCACGAGCTCCACAATGAAACATGGTGTTGGACAATTCCTAAATTGTTGTGGGGATGAAAAAAATACTAAGGTCATTTTCCTGAAATTTGCAAGGACAAACATTGCATTAAATGCAAATTTGACACATTGAATGACAATGGTAATTTTTTTTAATATCATTGGAAATACAACATAACTCCCTACAATTTTTCTTAATTGCATGTTGAAATTTGCAACGCATTGATGAGTTTTAAGGGATTTAATTTAATAAATGAGTAAAATATCAAATTTTCATTGCCACATTTGGCCAAAAAGTGTTTATACCCATCTTCATGGATTCACCCATCCAATTTCTTGAGGTGTAAATTGTTTTATCTTTATTTTTTTACACATTAAGAAAATAGTTACACCTAAATAAATTTGATCCTTCTAAATGCTCAATAAATATTAGTTTAAGATGGATCTATGCTCATTTTAATTATTTTATTTTATGAGCTCATGTGATTCTTTTTGGCAATGTTACATTAGAATTTACGCTACAATGTTACAACATCTGCCCCATACTCTCTCTCTCTCTCTCTCTCTCTCTCTCTCTCTCTCTCTCTCTGTGCAATTATACTTATTATAGAATTTATTAAAATTTTAATCATATTTTTTTTTATTGTGTAACTTTTTATTTTATTTTGACTTGTATTTATATAGAGATGCATTATTTATTTATTTATTATATTACTTTGGACCATTAAAAATGATCATAAATCTCACATTTAAAAATATATATTATCTATAATTTTTATGTAAAAACAACTGATATGCTATTAATTAGCAATAAAAATATTAGATGTTGTAAGAAAAATATTTGATAAATATGGACAATTTCTTCCTTAAGTAACAGATTGTTTGACAATAAAACCAAAATGTTGAATTCTTCTAGATGTCTGGATTTCCCAAATGGATAATATATGTACTTTTAATCATTGATGATAGTCCAATTTAGGAAAATGGAAACCAAGATTTCAAAGTCAAGATAACTCTTTCGAGGCCAGGAATATGAATTTCATTTTTTACCTCTATATTTGGGTAGTTTCCAGCTTGGACACCACAGGATTGTAACATATGGTAAAAAAAAATATTCATTTGTTCCTCATTCCCATGCCATTTTGCAGTTTTTGTGCTTTTGAACTTTTGTCCTTTCCGAGTCCTCCTATATGCCTTTCTTTTTGAATTTTATATTCAGGCTCCTCTATCCATAGTGTCCTTTTGTGTGAGAGATGTATTTAATTTTCAAATCATGGACGAAGAAGAACTTTTGGCAATTTTGTACTCATATGGTTCAGTACTTTGTTTTGATACATATTGCTGTCTTAGGAGATTTTTCACTCTTATTTTCCTTTTGGATTTCATTTCTTGGCATGGGATTATTTATGTATAATATACTGTTTACCTTGCTTCCTTTCCATGGGTCTTTGTTGTCACCCCCTAAGACATTTTTTAAATGTGAGATGGATGGAACCTCGAAATAGTATTCTAGACCTTTTGATCCTGAGTTATTTTACAAGGATTAAGTAGGAATTCAATGTGTTCATAACCATTTAGGAAAACTGCTAAACTAGAAGAAATTCTTTCAGATAAATCAATAGTACACAGTCTTATAATCAAGGCTTTAGTTAATCCAGAATTCTGATGCTCTCCATGCATCCAAAATCTTGCTTCTTTTATTGAAATCAATCAAAATCTAAACTAAAAACAAACATAAATAAAATAAATAAAAAATAAATAACCAAGCAATGAATTTATTTATGTACAAGATAATCAAGAAAATAAAATTTGAGAACTAAACCATTAACTGGTTAGTTCTTTGCCCACCCCTGTAAATCTGGCGACTTGTAGGTTAAGGGGCTAGGCTTGACTAAAAACGCCTACCCATTATCAAAAACTACGTCTACTGGTCTTGAAAAAACTATATATGAAGCAAAATCTACTATTTTACAATCAATCTCATCAGCCCGTGAAAACCAAAGGAGATCGAGTTGGTTGTCTGATGTACTTCTAGCTTCTTTCACTTGGTAGTTTCCCAGTTCTAGTTTGATGAAGTAATTACCCCTGAGTAACATTGTGCTTCATGTGGGGCTCTCTTAATACCTTTATTTGATTGGGGCTTCCTTTATAAGGCAACCACAAATGTGACCAATCTGATGCAAAATATCCATTTAGCTTTGCTGACCAATCCCAACTCAAAACAAGTCCATAAGCCTCAGGTATGTCTACTACTACAATATCGATAAACTGACATGCCTTTTCGTTTGAAGATAGGTGAATGAGAACATCCTCCATTTCCCCAATTACCTTCACAATTGTCCTGTCTAACTGAATAACCTGCTAAGTAGATGGTTTAGGTTGTCCATTGATCTTTTTGCAGACTGAAAGAGGCATAACATTGACTGATGCCCCTGAGTCTACCAAACAGTTATGCATGTTGTGGTTGAAAATGTCAAAGGCTAAGAGAAATGGTGGGGTTTTGTACCTAGATTTACCTTCCCCACTTGCTTCACCAACTTCCTCTTTCAATCAATTGTCAGTCAAAAGCTTTTCTTTAGGAACTTCAAGTGCTTTTAACAAATTTTCTTTTTGCTGAGGCACATTACACATTTAAAATAGTGAGATATTGGCCTTAACCCTTTTAATATATTCCACAATTGTATTATACTCCATCTTATGTTCTTCTAGATTCTTTTTTACATTATCAATCTTCTCTTCAACAGGTTTAACATGCATGTTGATTTTCTTTCAATTTTTACTCGTAATGGTGGATTTAGGTATCTTGTCAGTTGTGGTGCTTTTTTGAATTTTCTTCACGTTCTCTTGAAGTCTCTTAATTTTTGGGAGTACTGATCTGTCTTCTTTTATCAAACCTTGAGCTCTCGTTGTCACATTTGTTTCTGATATATTCCCATGTTTTATATCACTTTCATCTTCTGTATCAAAAAGTGAGACACAGTTCCATAAAACCTTTGCATCTTCCTCTTGTTTTTCTTTGGATTTACTACCTTTTTCTTCCTCATTATCAACTTATGTTAGTTTAGAGTCCAATAGCTGATTCATTACTAATGTCATCGAATTGATCCATTGAGGGCAATTTTTTTCGGAATGAGGCTGCTGATGAAAGGTGTAAAAATTGTCCATACCTACCTCAGTTAAATTCATTGATGTAGGACTGTGTGGAGGAGGTTTAGATTGATCGTTGTCTCCTCTCCTTTCATAGTAAGGCTTATAAGATTTCTGCACTTCCTTTTCCTTTTCCAAATCTATTATTCTGTTGGATAGCTTCTGCATCATTTTCCCCATCCCTTCAAAGTCATGCGATTGCTCATCCTTAGGCTTAGTCCATAACCATGTTTTTTTACCGAAAGTTTTTTCTCCCAACTGCTCATGATAATATTCTATGCTCTCTTTTTCAGCTCTTACTCTCTCAACTTCTTCATAAGTCTCTGACAATGTAGGCTTGACTGACATCTTAGCAAACATGGCCAAGTCAGGCCCTAAAGCTGAAGTATAGTATTCGATCAGAACCTTATCAGAGGGTTTATCAGTTGCAGAAAAATTCTTAAGATAGGCAACAAACCTTTGGGTGAAACTATGCACTTTTTCTTTTCTTTCTTTCTTTAAAGCGCATAACCCTTTCATTAGAGTTGCATGAGTTTTCTAGGCTGCATATTTACTTCTGAAAATTGTTTCAAATGTGTCCCAGTCAGTGATTGAGTTTGTAAGCAGAGCAAAATACCATGAAGCTGCTGCTCCTTTCAGGGTATGTGGAAATAATCTGCAAACTACATCTTCATGTTCTCCATCCCTTAGTCCCTTTATAGCCAAGTAAAAGATTTGCAAATGATCATCTACTAAAATCTTTTCACTGGGGTCAAATTTAGGCAACATTTTCTCAAAAGCCTGAGGTAAGTCATGCAAAGGAGGTGCTAGGTTTAGAGGTGACCTAGCCTTCCAAGCACATTGTGGATTCAGTGGGTTGGGTGGTTGATTTGCATCTACGTTTTCCATGAGTCTAGGTGGAGAATGAGGTGGTGAATGAACAAGGGTTTGAACAGGTGAACAGAAAGGTGTATCTAGGCCCAACTGATTCAAAGGATGAACAACTTCCTGTAAGGCTGTTTCTACCAGTTCTTCAACATCTCCAACCAATACCGTGTCTTCCAATATATGGCGGTCTTTCTTCTGATATTTCCTTCTGGGTAAGGCAGGGATAATCAATAATCCTCTGATCTTCTTTGCATTTTTCCTAGTAAATCTTCTCAAATCGCCAACTACTTCATTATTGACAGGAAGCAAAAAATATTTACCCTTTATTTAGGAATTGGATCGAGAAACAAAATGCTTTTAGAACTGTCACCGGTGGAATAATCTCGAGAAAATGGGTTTCCTCAGCCAGCCATGCACTTGCTGCCCTCCTTCTAGTGCCAAAAACTATTGGGGCCTAGAAAATCACAGGAAACAACAGCAAGGGATTCTCCCCAGTAAATGTTCCCAACTAGCCCGTTACTGTTTGGTATGGGGAATCCGTCCAGTTTATGGTCCGACTACTGTGGGTCAAGTAACAAAAATAAAGGATTTTTTCGGTTACGGCCCGGTCCACCGTGTGTATTTTTAGTTTTTTGAATTTAAGTATGATATGCAAGTGCCTATTTAAGAATGCAGATTGATAGAGAATATGAGGAGCGATCACAATGTGATGTGTAGGTTCCTACCTCTCGTCTTAAACTCTCTCGCATCTAAATCACACACAACAAGAGACTAAAACTACCTATCTAACCTATCCCTAGGGAGCAAGATTATCATTTATCAATGAGTAATGTAATTTGTGCATGCATTAAGAAAAATCACAGATAGTTGTTACTTATTTCAAAACACATGAACATTTATAGATATATGAACAACCAGATAACTAATTTTTTATGAACATCATTCATTACTCATAGTGGAAATTTCATAGAATAAACTAGAGCGCATTCATAACAAGAACATAGGTTCAAAGAGTTAGAACAATCTCACAGTTAATGGATAACAGCTAAAAACAAAATAGTTCACATTCAACAAATCCATAACACAGCATTTGAAAAGTTCCACCAAGCTTTCTCCAACAGGAAACTTGTAATTTCTTTATGCAAAAGGAAATAGTTCTTCTTACATCATCCTCTCACAAATCTATCTAGGAAAAAGTCCTTTGTTCTATCTAACTCTCTTATACTTATACTACAAGTAAAACTCTTGGGCTGCCCCTCGGTAACCTTTGGGCTTCCCCCAACCGTTTAGTCCCACAATTTGTCTTTAGTGAGTGTTCATGATTTATTACAATACATTACATTTCAGATTAAGATTTTAAGAGCACTTTGTAAAGAGGGACCGACTTAGTAACTGATGAACCTTTTCCAAGCTTGGGCCTCTACTGCTAATGATTCTTCTCAATAATTCATTGGTCTTTTGATCTCAGACCTTCACTATCTTCTCTTTGAGCAACATCTTTGCTTCTTACTTTCTTTTCTTCAGCCAACTCCCTTCTGCTTTATCCTTTAGATACGTACGTCTCCTTCGCAGCAGCAATCATCAAACTGGATCTAAAAAAATCCTCTAAGTCTGTTTGCAGTTAAAACAAAAAAACTCAACATTAATATGGACTACATTCAAGAAAATGTAAACCACGCTATAAATAAAACTAATCATTAAATGTGAGGCCCTGCACTGTGTTCAAATCGTAAAAACTCTATCATGATAAAAAGAATCAGAAACCTCTACCACCCATAAAATAGGGTAAAAAACACTCACAAAACGGTGGGAAAAGTCCTCACCAGCAGGAAAAACTAAGCATCGGGTAGATTAACAAAACTCTTATAAGCGGTCGAAACGACTATAACATCAGACAATTAATTCACCAAGGAGACGCAACGACGGAAGACCATCAGACTAAGGCTTCCACGATCAAATGAAAATCGTTGGTGGTCAGAGGCATTAATCGCTATTTGTTAGCTACTTAAAGCTCAAAGCTGTCGTCGTGTCAGCAACAAAAAGGACTAGCCTTTCGATCAATCATCAAAACCGTTTCGATGGCGAAAACAACATCATCGAAAAGCAAAAAGGTTTAGGCAATAAAACCACGGAAACGGCAAGACTAAGAACTAACTGTCGGCATGTTCATTATCTGTCTGCTGAAATGATGGAGATATAGAAGACTAACTCTCCAACAGTGATAAGCAAAACAACGCCAAAATTCAAAAGGTGAAAATTTTTGAAAAAATAAATGAAGGAAACAAACCATCGGTGAAAAAAATGACTCCCCATTGGGACATTCATTAGTTATCTTCCGCAACGGTGGCTGCGTAGAGAACTATGACCCCGACTCAATCATAAACAAACCTTCGACATCAATAAAACCAAACCATCAAAAAGTAAAAAGTTTGATCAATAAACCCAGACATCGGCGGAAATCAGAACTAGCCATTGACACACTCTCTAACTGCCCTCCAAAATAGTGGTGACGAAGAGAACTAAAGCTCCAAATCAAACATGAATACACTTCCGATAACGAGCATAAAATATCATTGAAACATGAAAAATCATAAAAAAAACGTTAAGTGCTAAAAAAACTTTAAAGTTGTGCAGCGGTTAAAATAGTTTGTGTCATCTCCGAAATAGCGACGTCACAAAGAACTAAAATCCCAACTTTAATCTTCAACAAACACCAGACCATCGGAAATTTTTTTTTTTGTTAAGTTCCACAGTCAAAAGCATTGGCATACAAAAACAATTTTCCGAAAAGCAAGAAAACAGTTGACCTCAATTCAACTTCAAACGATCCAAAATTGTAGCAGGGGAAAAAAAATAGAGTTCAGGAATCCAACTAATCTCAGACAAGATAAAATCAAAAGGAGGGTCCAAAATTTTAAAAATTTGAGAAAAACGTTGCAGCCGCAACAATTGGCGACTACCTGGTGAATCCAAATCTCTGGACCATTTCTTCCTTAAGTAACAGACTGTTTGACAATAAAACCAACATGTTGAATTCTTCTAGATGTCTGGATTTCCCAAATGGAAAATATATGTACTTTTAATCATTGATGATAGTCCAATTTAGGAAAATGGAAACCAATATTTCAAAGTCAAGATAACTCTTTCAAGGCCAGGAATATGAATTTCATTTTTTTACCTCTGTCTTTGGGTAGTTTTCAGCTTGGACACCACAAGATTGTAACATATGGTAAACATAAATATTCATTTGTTCTTCATTCCCATGCCATTTCCCACTTTTTGTGCTTTTGGACTTTTGTTCTTTCTGAGTCCTCCTGTATGCCTTTATTTTTGAAATTTATATTCAGGATCCTCTATCCATAGTGTCCTTTTGTGTGAGAAATGTATTTAATTTTCAGCTCATGGACGGATAAGAACTTTTGGCAATTTTGTACTCATATGGTTTAGTACTTTGTTTTGATACATATTGCTTGCTTAGGATATTTTTTACTCTTGATTGCCTTTTGGATTTCAATTCTTGGCATGGGATTATTTATATATAATATACTATTTACCTTGCTTCCTTTCCATGGTATTTTGTTGTCACCCCCTAAGAGATTTTTTAAATGTGAGATGGATGGAGCCTCGAAATAGTATTCCATACATTTTGATCCTGGGTTATTTTACAAGGATTAATTAGGACTTCAATGTGTTCATAACCATTTAGGAAAACTGCTAAACTAGAAGAAATTCTTTCAAATAAATCAATAGTACACAGTCTTATAGTCAAGGCTTTAGTTAATCTAGAATTATGATGCTCTCCATGCAACCAAAAGCTTGCTTCTTTTATTGAAATCAATCAAAATCTAAACTAAAAACAAATAGAAATAAAATAAATCAAAAATAAACAACCAAGCAATGAATTTATTTATGTACAAAATAATCAAGAAAATAAAATTTGAGAACTAAACCATTAACTGGTTAGTTCTCTGCCCACCCCTGTAAATATGGCAACTTGTAGGTTAAGGGGCTAGGTTTGACTGAAAAGGCCTAGCCATTATAAAAAACTACATCTACTGGTCTTGAAGAAACTATATCTGAAGCAAAATCTACTATTTTACAATCAATCTCATCAGCCCGCGAAAACCGAAGGAGATCAAGTTGGGTGTCTGATGTACTGCTAGCTTCTTTCACTTGGTAGTTTCTTGGTTCTAGTTTGATGAAGTAATTCCCCAATACAAAATTCACCAGTTCATTCTTACCCTCCTACTGAGTAACATTGTGCTTCATGTGGGGCTGTCTTAATACCTTTATTTGATTCGGACTTCCTTTATAAGGCAACCACAGATGTGACCAATCTGATGCAAAATATCCATTTAGCTTTGTTGACCAATCCCAACTCAAAACAAGTCCATAAGCCTCAGGTATGTCTGCTACTACAATATCGATAAACTAACATACCTTTTCATTTGAAGATAGGCGAATGAGAACATCCTCCATTTCCCCAATTACCTTCACATTTGTCCTGTCTAACTGAATAACCTACTAGGTAGATGGTTTAGGTTGTCCATTGATCTTTTTGCAGACTGAAAGAGGCATAACATTGACTGATGCCCCTGAGTCTACCAAACAGTTGTGCGCATTGTGGTTGAAAATCTCAAAGGTTAAGAGAAATGGTGGGGTTTTGTACCTAGATTTACCTGCCCCACTTGCTTCACCAACTTCCTCTTCCGATCAATTGTCAATGGGAAGATTTTCTTCAAGTACTTCAAGTGCTTTTAACAAATTTTCTTTCTGTTGAGGCACATTACACATTTCAAATAGTGAGATATTGGCCTTAGCCATTTTAATATCTTCCACAATATTATACTCCATCTTATGTTCTTCTAGATTCTTTTTTACGTTATCAATCTTCTCTTCGATAGGTTTAACATGCATGTTGATTTTCTTTGGATTTTGACTTGTAATGGTGGATTCAGGTATTTTGTCAGTGGTGGTGCTTTTCTAAATTTTCTTCACGTTCTCTTGAAGTCTCTTAATTTTCGGGGGTATTGATCTGTCTTCTTTTATCAAACCTTGACTTCTCGTTGTCACATTTGTTTATGATATATTCCCATGTTTTAGATCACTTTTGTCTTCTATATCAAAAAGTGATACATAGTCCCATAAAACAATAGCATCATCCAATTTTTTTTTCCGTAGATTTACTACCCTTTTCTTCCTCATTATCAGATTCTATTAGTTTAGAGTCGAATATCTGATTCAATACTAATGTCATCGAATCGATCCATTGAGGGAAACTTTTTTTGGAATGACACTTCTGATGAAAGGTGCAAAAATTGTCCATACCCACCTCAGTTAAATTCATTGATGTAGGACTGTGTGGAGGAGGTTTAGATTGGTTGTTGTCTCCTCTCCTTTCATAGTAACCCTTATAATATTTCTGCGCTTCCTTTTCCTTTTCCAAATATATTATTCTATTGGATAGCTTTTACATCATTTTTAGCATCCCTTCAAAGTCATGTGATTGCTCATCCTTAGGCTTAGTCAGTAACCATGGTTTTTTTCCAAAAGTTTTTTCTCCCAGCTGCTCAGGATAATATTCTATGCTCTCTTTTTCAGCTTCTACTCTCTCAGCTTCTTCATAAGTCTCTGACAATGTAGGCTTGACTCACATCTTAGCAAACATTGCCATGTCAGGTCCTAAAGCTGAAGTATAGTATTCGATCAGAACCTTATCAGACGGTTTATCAGTTGCAGAAAAATTCTTAGGATAGTCAGCAAACCTTTGGGTAAAACTATGCACTTTTTCTTTTCTTTCTTTCTTTAAAGTGCATAACCCTTTCATTAGAGCTGCATGAGTTTTCTGGGCTGCATATTTACTTTTGAAAATTCTTTCAAATGTGTCCCAGTCAGTGATTGAGTTTGCAGGCAGAGCAAAATACCATGAAGTTGCTGCTCCTTTCAGGGTATGTGGAAACAATATGCAAACTACATATTCATGTTCTCCAGCCCTTAGTCCCTCTATAGCCAAGTAAAATCTTTGCAAATGATCATCTACTAAAATATTTTCAATGGGGTCAAATTTGGGCAACATTTTCTCAAAAGCCTAAGGTAAGTCATGCAAAGGAGGTGCTAGGTTTAGAGGTGACCTATCCTTCCAAGCAGGTTGTGGATTTGGTGGGTTGGGTGGCTGATTTGCATTTATGTTTGCCATGAGTCTGGGTGGAGAATGAGGTGGTGAATGAACAGGGGTTTGAACAGGTGAACAGAAAGGTGTATCTGGGCCCAACTGATTCAAAGGTTGAACAACTTCCTGTAAGACTATTTCTACCAGTTCTTCAACATCTCCAACCAATACCGTGTCTTCCAATATAGGGCGGTGTTTCTTTTGATATTTTCTTCTAGGAAAGGCAGGGATAATCTGTAATCCTCTAATCTTCTTCACATATGCCCTAGTAAATCTTCTCAAATTGTCAACTACGTCATTATCGACAGGGAACAAAAACTCTTTACCCTTTTCTTTAGGAATTGGATCAAGAAACAAACCGCTTTTAGAACTGTCACCAGTGGAATAATCTCGAGAAAACGGGTTTCCTCGGCCGGCCATGCACTGCCTGCCCTCCTTCTAGCACCAAAAACTGTTGAGGCCTGGAAAATCGCAGGCAACAATAACAAGGGATTCTCCCCATTAAACGTTCCCAACTAGTCTGTTACTATTTGGTATGGGGAATCCATCCGATTTACGGTCCAACTACCACGGGTCAAGTAACAAAAATAAATGGTTTTACCGGTTACGGCCTGGTCCACCGTGTGTATTTTTAGTTTTTTGAATTTAAGTATGATATGCAAGTGCCTATCTAAGAATGCAGATTGATAGAGAATACGAGGAGCGGTCACAATGTGATGTGCAGGTTCTTACCTCTTGTCTTAAACTCTCTTGTATCTAAATCAAACACAGCAAGAGACTAAAACTACCTATCTAACCTATCCCTAGGGAGCAAGATTATCATTTATCAATGAGTAATGTAATTTGTGCATGCATTAAGAAAAATCACAGATAGTTGTTACTTATTTCAAAACACATGAACATTTATAGATATATGAACAACCAGATAGATAATTCTTTATGAACAACATTCATTACTCATAGTGGAAATTTCATAGAATAAACTAGAGCGCATTCATAACAAGAACATAGGTTCAAAGAGTTAGAACGATCTCACAGTTAATGGATAACAACTGAAAATGAAATAGTTCACATTCAACAAATCCATAGCACAGCATTTGAAAAGTTCCACCAAGCTTTCTCCAACAGGAAACTTGTAATTTCTTTATGCAAAAGGAAAGAGTTCTTCTTAGATCATCCTCTCACAAATCTATCTAGGAAAAAGTCCTTTGTTCTATCTAACTCTCCTATACTTATACTACAAGAAAAAATCTTGGGATGCCCCTCAGTAACCTTTGGGCTTCCCCCAACCGTTCAGTACCACAATTTGTCTTTAGTGAGTGTTCATGATTTATTACAATACGTTACATTTCAGATTAATATTTTAAGAGCACTTTGTAAAGAGGGACCGACTTAGTAACTGATGAACCTTTTCCAAGCCTGGGGCTCTATTGCTAACGATTCTGCTCAATAATCCATTGGTCTTTTGATCTCAGACCTTCACTATCTTCTCTTTGAGAAACATCTCTACTTCTTACTTTCTTTTCTTTAGCAAAATCCCTTCTACTTTGTCCTTTAGATATGTCTCCTTCGCAGCAACAATCATCAAACTGGATCTGAAAAAATCCTCTAAGTCCATCTGCAGTTAAAACGAAAAACTCAACATTAATATGGACTGCATTCAAGAAAACGTAAACCACACTATAAATAAAACTAATCATTAAATGTGAGGCCATGCACTGTGTTCTTATCACAAAAAATCTATCATGATAAAAAGAATCAGAAACCTCTACTTCCCATAAAATAGGGTAAAAAACACTCACAAAACAACGAGAAAAGTCCTCACTGGAAGGAAAAACTAAGCATCGGGTAGATAAACAAAACTATCATTGGCGGTCAAAATGACTATAACATCAGATGATTAATTCACCAAGGAGCTGCAACGGTGGAAGACCATCAAAATACGGCTTCCGCGATCAAATGAAAATCGCTGGTGGTCGGAGGCATTAATCACTAACTGTTGGCGACTTAAAGCTCAAAGGTGCTACCGTGTCAGCAACACAAAGGACTAGCCCTCCGATCAATCATCAAAACCGTTATGATGGTGAAAACAACATCATCAAAAGGAAAAAAGGTTTCGGCAATAAATCCACGAAAATGGCAAGACTAAGAACTAATCGTTGGCATGTTCATTATCTATTCGTCGAAACGACGGAGATATAGAAGACTAATTCTTCGACAGTGATAAGAAAAACAACGCCAAAAGTCAAAAGGTGAAATTTTTTGAAAAAATAAACGAAGGAAACAAACCATCGGTGAAAAACATGACTCCCCATCGGGACGTTCATTAGTTATCTTCCGAAACGACGGCTACGTAGAGAACTACGCCCCTGACTCAATCATAAACAAACCTCCGACATCAATAAAACCAAACCATCAAAAATTAAAAAGTTTGATCAATAAACCCAGGCATCGGCGGAAATCAGAACTAGCCATTAGCACACTCTCTAACTGCCCTCTGAAACAGCGGCGACGAAGAGAACTAAAGCTCCGACTCAAACATGATAGACTTCCGATAGCGAGCATAAAAAATCATTGAAACATGAAAAATCATAAAAAACGTTAAGTGCTCGGAAAACTTTAAAGTTGTGTAGCGGTTAAAATAGTTTTTTTCATCTTTGAAACATCGGTAGCACAAAGAACTAAAATCCTGACTTTAATCTTCAACAAATACCAGACCATCGAAAAAATAAAAAATGTTAAGTTCCACAGTCAAAAGCATTGGCATACAAAAACAGTTTTCCGAAAAGCAAGAAAACAGTTGACCTCAATTCAACTTCAAATGATCCAAAATTGTAGCAGGGGAAAAAAAATAGAGTTCAGGAATCCAACTAATCTCAGACAAGATAAAATCAAAAGGAGGGTCCAAAAGTTTAAAAATTTGGGAAAAAAGTTGCAACCGCAATAGGCCACCAACCCAAAATATGAAACATACTTCTGCATGTCTACTATGATCAACAACAACTGCATAGGAATAAATCAAAATCCAACATTATTTAATTTCATGATTCACAATGGTTCTAGTATTCCTATTTATTCTATTTACCAATAGATAAGCACATTACCTCATAGGAATGAATTTTATTTACAGTGCATATATCTTTTACAATTATTATTCTTTGTAAGTTCCATTTTGGTTTCTCTTGGATGCCCTCCATCCAAAAAAACACAGTGCTAACAGTATTTCGAGCACTAATCCAATCTACCCAACAGGAGGATGATACCCCTCCTCGGGCGTATATCCTACCTTTTCTATTCAGGGTGCTTCACCAAGCTCAAGTGCTTCCTTTCTCGGACACCATAATACCCGGAGGTTCTTAACGAAGCCCCTACTCTTGTGATAGTATTCTTACAGTGTAAATGTGTGCAGAAATAATTCTAACCAGTCGTCTTAAACTTGGGCGTCCCCATAGGATACATAGTGGTGCCTAGCTTGTCTAGGGGAAGACATGTGCCTCCTGTACAAATGTGTACCTCCTGTACAACCATGTACCTCCTGTACAAACATGTACCTCCTGTACATTCTTCTTTTTAGTTTCTCATATCTTTCAATTGCTTGCAGTCATGGAACTTTGGTTCCCATCATGGCTTTCTATATTAATGCCATTACCAAGTCCCTCATGCCTGCACTTCTTCATGAATACTTAGTCACAATATCAAATTTTATAACAATCAATATTTCATGTAACGATTTCCACCTATGAACAATTTTCCATCAACCTTATATGTTATCTTTTATTCAATAGGCATAGGCCAATCGATTTCTTTATTAATTATAATTCATAAGTGCAATATTATGATTTGAATCACCCCATTCTTTGCATAACAGGTGACATAATATTAGTATTTATACTTGTGCACTTTTAAAATAATTGATATTCATTTTATTTGATTTGTATATGCGCAATCGTAAAAGTACATGCCTCTATCATCGCTACCCAACTTTCCAAATGAGATTCCTTGGTTAAAACTCAACTAACAACAATGAACAGTTCCAATGATCTCGTTTTTTTCATAAAGTCACGAAAATACTAATAATATCCAAAACTATTTGTTAACGCAACATTTCATAACATAGTCATAAGGTGAAAATTTTAGTCGTAGAATACTTTCTCTTAGTTTTCCATGTAATCATATACCCATACCAAGTCAGTAAGACTAAACTCGCCACTTACCCATAAGTGGTTTTGACTCTCATAATCAACTCCAAATATGTTCTATTTAGTCACTTACTTTTGCAACACCATTAATCTGTTACCAATAACATACACCAAAATGGGTCAATATTTTCTTCAGACTCATATATTCAGTAGTCATACATTTATTGGTTTAACTTTCAATGCTTGTCTATAACATACAGTGAGTGCTTCTAACAAGATCACTTACTATGTTTTTCAATCAGCAGTTTTACTTACAATCACATGTGAAAATAGAAGTGTTATTGCTTAGCATTGATAGTTAAGGAGACACTCATTTCCCAAATAGAACATTAAAGATACTTTGAACTTTTAACTACAAATCAATGTTTTAATGTCTCTAGTACATATACATTATTAACACAATGCTTTTCCTGGTAATGTATAAACATGCAAAATGCATTTTTTTAAAGACACATAGTTTCCATTTAATAGGACACCTCAAATTATGTCACGGGTTACCATACGGATACTTGGGATATAAGAGATAGGTCATATGACTAAAGAAGAATGGTTGTCCTCTTTTCTTAACATTTTTACAAAGTTTATTGTATGTATAATGTCTAGATACTTCTTCTAAGGGTTTATCTTGTATTAGTTTAGTTTCCATCTAAATTATTCCTTTCGAGTTCCCAAAGGATAAGCACACTATTTAGCATCCCATAACACTGTATTGTAATGAATCTATGCATTATGCATTTATCAATATTCCTAAAACCCTTTCTCGATAATACTAACCAATTTTATTGTTATAGGATTCATGTCATACTCAAAACAAGAAAATGGTACTTATCTCGTTTAAGATGACTAATTGGTCACTCTAGTTTGAGCATAATCCTCATCCATGCATAGGTTCCTCGAAGAAACTTTGCACCCATCCTTTACTTCCTTTAACACAAAAACTGCAAGGTTTAGTTCGTCTTCATCATTGCATCTCCCACTATATGAATTTCAAAATTACCGTGCACAGGCTCATTATGACAAGGAGAAAAATATATAATAAATAGTGATTTCTTTTCTTTCTTTAATCTACATTCAAATTGTCATATTTATCTCCACATCGGTGGGAAAACAAGAATTAGATATATACTTACAGTTCATCCCGTAGAATATAAATGACTCGAAGCATGAGAGGGAAAGTCTTGCTTGATATTTACTTTTTATATCATTTGTAACCACCCAACTAGTACCTTCTTATTTATTTTCAGCCCATATAGGTCCAAGTGTTGCAACTTGAGCTCTGGTACCATATGTAACATACCCCAAATACCTGAATAGATTCTTCAGGTGGGAAGTATAAAATTTCTTCTTTTAAAAACATTTAATCACGTCAATTAAATTAAACTCATTGTTTACTTAACCGTAACCATTATTTTAAAATTAAAAACCTACAAAATAAATTCTCTAATGCTAACCTTTGTAAGAAATTCTTATTGAATAATATAATAAATCATAATTGTTACATTAGTCGCAAGATGATTCTTGGAATGAGATCATGATTACACATAATCCATGTCAATTAATTAAGGTTAACACCCTCCACATTGATATACCATATTTTGTACCTGATCTCCTGGGCACAACTGTCGAAGATGAGGTAGGAGTCTCCTGAGTGGAGAAACCAACAAGGTTATATTTGTTTTAGATGATAAAAGAAATTAATTTAAAAATTATGTGCATATACAATTGATTTACTCTACACTTGTCTTTTGAGTGTTATCCCAATTGCTTTCACCATTAGAACACAGTTTCTGCAACCACCACTTGAAGTCACATAACTCAACATGCATATTGGTGCTATAAATTAGATTATAAATCCATAAACAAAGTTAACATTACAGGTACTACTCTTAAATGAATTAAGCTTATGCGGCTGAAAGCTTGCCTATGACTTTCCTCCAAGACATAGGCTTCATTTGACGTATATTTGAACGTATAAATCCACCCTCGCGTTGGGCAACGAATCCACTAGGCTTGAGAGACAGTAGAATGTTTTGAAAGGATTTCTAAAGTAAAGACATGTCATGGTTTTTATTATAGTAAGCCACTCCCTCCACCGTAAGAAGTAACCTTATATAAGCATCATAATCTTTTCATAAAACACTCATATTAATAAATCTTACAAATAGTCATATTCTAGTAGGTTATTATTTATACAGAGTTAGTTTTCCATGGAGAGAGTCTATTCTCTCTTCTTACCATACTAAAATACCTTTATTAATTAAATAAGATCATATAAACATACCCATTAAAAATTAACACAATTCATTCTACAAATTTCACCCAAATTCTTGCAATGTCTTGAAGACATCTTAAATATCTAGAACAAGCTAATAAACACTCATTCTACGTTTTCATCCCAGATCTTGGCAATTTGTAGTTTCCATTCAAATGTGGTAGGGGAAATAATACACATAAATACACACATCCTAAAAGTGGTCAAGGAAATTGTGTGCATAATACTCATGCTATGGTTTCAACCCACATCTTAGCAATCTTAACCATATTTTAAACAAAACATTCCGCAGAATTTTTGGGAAAAGACATGCACAAACCCTAAATCAGAGTCAAATTTTTAATACTTAACACTCTTAGATTTCGTAGGCGTTCGGGAGCACGATCTGCAATTACCCTATATCTTTTTTTTTCACATACCAACCTTTATTCAGATCTAAGATTGTCAAAACCTTTCCTAGAACCATACTTCAAAACAGGTATACAAATCCAAATCGCATCGCTACATATGATACTAAAATATGGGAAAAAACCGTGGAGTAAGGCGTATCCCATACTTACCGTACCACTCAAAAGGCAGAAGTGATCACAATGCAGTCATTGGAACTTAACCCATGATTCGTATCAGTTTATCATTAAAATGTAGGTGCCAGGGAAGTTCCATATCATAATACAAATCGCAGGCCTTCATAGCTTCTTAAATCTATAAAAATAGATCCAACTGTAGATCTTAAATAGAGAAATCACATGCCTCACGATAAATCCAAATCCTAATAAAATTGTAGATCTTCGAAGGAAATCGCATGCATCAAGGTATATCCAGATCATAATAATCGCAAGTATTCAGACTCAAACTACATTTAGATCCAAAAAGGAATCACGGGAAACATGGTAATTCCGTATCATAAAAATCGGAAGTATTCAACCTTTAATCAGATCCAATTTGTAAATAGATAGGTTGTTAAATCACAGGCGTTGAGAACTACTTATAATACATATTCTGATCCAATCGTAGATCTTAAAAGGATCACAGGAAACAAGGTGAGTTCCTGATCATAACAATTGTGAGTATTCGGAATCAGACTACATTCATATCCAAAAAGGAATCGCAGGAAACATGGCAATTCCATATCATAAAAATCGCAAGTATTCATCCCATAATCAGATCCAATTTGTAGATAAGGAAATCGCAAGCAACGTGGCAATTCCAGACCATAAAAATCGCAAGTATTCATCCTATAATCAAATCCAATTTGTAGATAAGGAAATCGCAAACAATGTGGCAATTCCAAATCATAAAAGTATTCAGCCTACAATCCGATCCAATTTGTAGATAAAGAATTCGCAGGCAACACATCAAACGCTGGAAATATATGGCCTTAATATCATATCTAAATAAGAGAACACCACAAGTTAAAAACTGAATGCGTTCAATTGAAATTCATACCATATGTGTAGTTTTAAAAATGCATTCGACAAACATAAATATATGTGATTCATACCTTGGACAACACAGACCTTGGATCTATGGATTTAAAACCTTGGACAATGCAGACAAGGAAACGTCCACCAGACCCATGGATACATCCCCTAGAAGCTTCGGCAGGAAAACGCCTTTCAAGAGATATCTCTTTCCCTCTACTAATAAATCATGGCCTTTATAGGAACGTCCCTGTTCTTCTCAACATGACATGTGGAAAAGGTCACACTCCACGTTTTCCTTTCTTCTTCTAATCATGACATGTGGCCTTAGTTAGACTCCACATTCTCCTTCTTTTAGCACAAGTGAAATTATTATATCCTTTGTTTATTTTGCATACCACCGAATCGACATGCAATTCTCTATGTTATTAATAAATGGTTCCTTTAAATGTTTCAACGTATGTTTAGAGATATTTAACATATAGCTTGAAAATACATATGTATTAAATATATGTTTAGGGTTGTAAATTAACATCTAGCTTTATTATGTGTGTGTGTGTGTTTTAGGGTTATTAACATTTAGCTTATATATACATATAACCATTTGTTGGATTTAATTTCTTTGAGGGTATAACCTTAGAGTAATGTTATAGGGTAAGGGACTACATTTTTAGCCATTATAATTAGATGAAAAAAATCCTTTCATCATACTCTGTTATTGTGACGGTTTCGTTCATTTTAGTTACTATTTTAAGAAAGGGCATTTTTCACCATTTAACTTGATCATAGTTTATTTAATAAATTTTCTCAATTCATTAAACTATGCAAATGGTTCCATTAATATCATTATGTCTCTTGGATATAGATAATTATTTATATAATAATTGTAATCCATGTAGATACTTGTCGATTTTATCCACCCTATGATGAGCGTGTAAATTACCAATAATTATTGTATCCAAAATTCCCTATGATGTCGAGATGAGTCTTACTAAACCCCAAGACTTTACTAATATTTCACACTTTCCTCCTAGTGGATCCATCCCCAATCATTGTTTTAATAGCATCCAAACATTATCAACTTAGTGTTTTTTACTGTTTTCTCGTTGGGTACTAAGGAAATGTTACAGTTGAGTTCGATATCAGGCAGGATATTGAAGCGAACATTGGAATACATCACGAGTAAATTCGCAGGTGTCCCCACGATGACATGTTCCCTTTCTGAAGTACGGGCAAGCAGTTCTAGAATAATGAAAGTGTCGAGGATCGTATCCAGGGTTGGAATTTCAAATGGAGGACACCCGTCAAAATTGCCGGTAATCATCAAAATCTGAAAAGTTTTCTGTATTCTAAGCCATATTTTGACGGTCTCCCTAAAATCTTAGCTCTATTTGATGGGTAAATTGGCCCATGACTGGCATTTACCCATCAAATTCCATCCCTGATCATGTCTTCTCATCTTCTCACAGGGGTGAGCAAACGGCCACTCAATCCAGTCATGGCTCCGTCTTCTCTTACAACGCCAAACCTTAAAGTCGTACATTCTGAATTCATCGTAGGAAGATGCGTAGATGGTAGGCAAACCCTCTTCATCTTCATTATTGGATGAAAGATAGTTCTACACAACACAGATAATGTCCTCCAACCGAGGAGAAGGAGATCCCATAAATGAACTATTCATACGAACACCCATCTTGCTATGCCCATCTTTTTATGTCCCCGACAAGGGGATATATATGAATCACTCAGAGCTATTATTTGGTGTAATTTGTAGTTATTTAAAAAAAAACATGAAATTTAGAATAAGGTTGTGTATTATTTTAATATTTATTATTTTTTAAAATTTTTAAATGTCAATTTTTGGAGATTATTATTGGTGTAGTGAAGATGACGTTGTCTTTGGTTTCTATGCCCCAAGACCCGACGGCGTGGCTCATATCAGCAATTCTATAAAGTTTGGCTAAAATTTAGCATGGATAGTAGTATCTACAATATCGTGTGCAAGTGGTATTACTCCACTCAGTGGTTAAAATTGACGCACGTCTCCCTCTTTTGCATTTTCTTAACTATGACTGTTGAATAGTTCCAGAATCGAGACACTGATCTATTGCGGCAGCTTAGTAGCTGGATTTGATTAATGCACATGTTTAATCACAATTAATGTCCTTCCATGTATAAAACAAATTATCCCGATTATCCTTGTGGAGAAATTGTTGTACCCCTAAAATTCGAAAACCTAACTGAAAACAGTTACAACAAAGTTCCTCCTGCATATCTCCAATGGTGACAGCTGTGTGAAATATGGGAGAATTTTTTATAATTGGACACGTGCCAAACAAAACCCACGTCTTCATTTCTCTAAAATAATCTCAATATCCTCGGAATATTCCTTTGAAGCTGATGACTCATATAATAAAATTGTATATTTCTGGAAAAATGACCTGTAAAGATATTTAAAATTCTCCCAACCTGTGATTACTGTGTAAAAACTAAAGGCGGTTTTTTATTATAGTCCTGTTAGGAATAAAAACCTCTCTCAGTTTTGTCAAATTAAATTCCATTTGTCCAAAACAATTCTTTGAAGTTGATGGCTGAAATAGTCCTTTGGAAAACATGAAAACTGGCCTGTACAACTGATTTTGTTGCTGCTGAACCATAGCACCTATGTGAAAACTGAAAGAGGTTATTGTAGATAGCTACGTTGTGAAGACAAGCCTCTCCCAGTTTCACAAAATACATCTTCATTTGATCTAAACAATTATTTTTGTTGGATGACTAGAACAGTCATTTCGAAATCTGAATATTTTCCCTCTGAAGATGACTTTGCTACTCCCAATCGGTATCACCATTTGTCCTTGTATATATTTCTGCAACTCTTCTGGGCTGGTAGATTCAGACCCATACCCACAAGCATGAGTAGCAGCACCACTATAAGCATAAGAAGCAAAGGATGCATTATGGTATATAGAAGTACCTGTTTTTTGATTGATTCGGTCGAAGTATCAGTAGTCTCAGTAGCATACACATATCCAGTAGTAGAGCTTAGTTGATTGAGCTATAGATTCCGCAGAGACGGTGGACTGTCTCTTCCCTTCAGCGGGCGGCACAAATGAAATTATTTTTAAAACAAAGTAAAAAAACCAAGTCAAAATTATTTATAAAGGACCCCATTCCGGAGCCTCCTTTCAAAATTAACCCTCGTGCAGCTTTCAGCTCCGGAATCATCCACAGCCGTCGATGTGATAGATCTTTATTTGTCAGCCGTTAGATTGGGTGACACGTACCGAATTCCGCTGGGAGTCTGGGACTTATCCCCCGTGCAAGTTTCAACTCCGGAATCAGTCCCAACTGTTGATTATTCTGCCTTTAACTTTCAATCGTTGGATCAAGCACTATGTAATGAATTCCACTGGGCTCCTTTCTTTTATCCAACGTGCAAGTCTGGGCTCCGGAATTATTTTCAGCCGTTGATTATTTTTCACTTTACTTTTTAACCGTCGGATAAGGCTATACATACCTAATTCCGCCGAGCCTTTTTGCTTTAATTAACGGGCAACTTTACTCCCCGGAAATAATATTACCCATTAATATAATTTACCTTTTACATTAGCCGTCGGATTATTTTATTTGCTAATGTTTTAATTATACCTTTAAGAAAGGTAATAAACCTTTTTTTAGCCTGTAAAACTTTATTAAACTTGGTTTATATGAATAAAGCCCGCTTTTTGAATTTGGAAGAATATTAAAAAATTATTAATTTTTGAATATAAATAAAATGAAATCTTTTAAAAACCCATTTTTTGGATTTCATTCAAGAATTAATAGGATTTTTTGCCCCATTTGTGAAGAAATTATTTCCAAAATTCCTTTAACTCCCCTTCTTTGCCAACCTGGAAATAGCTTAATGAGCAAACTTTGGAAACCAACTCAATCACCCATGAGAACTTAAAATTTTGAAGGCAATAGGACCAATTCTGACAGAAATAAATTCAACGTTAACACAGAGTATTTGGGACACTTTGGATGCTTTTGTGGAATTGTCATGGATTTCCATGGAGTAAGAGTCCCATGTTAAGATGGATCCCTAGTGAAATTGATATTATATTGCTTGTGAAAGTTGGGAGCATAAAGAATCTAGAACTCTAACATAGAATGATTTGTCTTGTTGTCAATATGGAATAAGAGATTTTATCATAGAGGGATAAGAAGCATATCTTGTTACATAAAGAAGAATGTTCCTCCTTATGTTAGGCTTCACAAGAAACATGGGTGGAGATTTCAGATATCTACAGTAAGAAGAATTATATAACAATATGTTATTTTGCACCTATTGATTCTACCTTTTATAAATAACACAATCTTGATAAACAAAATGTCCTTTCGATGACTTGGAACAATATATTTCCAAGCTAAGAAATGTAGGAAATATCCTCTCGCTGTGAGACTTTATTGCTACATCTTAAACAATAATTCTAACCCCAATATTTTATGGTTGGATGAGGAACTTGTTTTAGCTAGTATATACAAAAGAAACTTTGAAGACTTGGTTGAAAATGTGTTAGGTACAAAGCTAATCAATCTGTGTAGTTCTCAAGATCTAATCATTTGCAATGGTCTTATGAAGTGAGAAAAATCCAATCAACTGACTTGTATCTATGGTTTGGGTAGAAGTGTCGTAGATTATGTACTATTTGATATATCTATATACAACCAAATAGTAAATTTTGAAATCTTAAATGACCATGAAACCGGCTCTGACCACATATCTTTAACACTAACTCTAAACTTTAAAAGGCACATAAGCCCCACAATAAAGAGTTATAATAACCAAAAGCCTAATTTCATCTTCGATAAAATAAAATTGATATATATTTTAAGATATTTATATACTAAATTAAATATACTATTAACTAAGGACAATATTGAATATCTCTATCATAATTTTACTACAACCCTCTCTACTTCCAAGTTCTCTATCATGGTGTCATGTAAAAAGAGAATAGAATGATGAACCCTTGGTATGATCAAGAGTGCAAGTATGCTAGAAAATCCATTAGGTATGCTTCAAAGGAGTCCTAAAAAATCTTAAGATCTCTAGGTGCAAATCGTTAATTAAAAGTCAAAAAGATTGTTATATAAGTAAAAATACAAGGAATATTTTGCACCTCCCTAAGGTAGATCCTAAGAAATTCTCGAGACAAATTCTAACTCATAGAACTAATAAAAATAATATGATTCCTTTAAGCGATTGGAATTCCTATATTAAAAATATTTTCAAATCCCCTAGTGTCATGGACAACACTCAAACCCTTTATACAAAGGAAGAAGTTTTCTCTTTAGAAGACACCAAGTTTGGAGTTAAGTAGCTTGCAAAAGGGAAACCTAAGGACATTGAAGGATGTCAAGAATAAATGTTAAAAAATGGTGGACTTATATTCATCGCTCACATCCATGAGTTCATTAATTTAGAAACTAGATAAGGTTTCCCTAAACCCTAGACAAAAGCCTCATTGTTCTTATTTATAAAAGTGGAGATAAAAACAATCCATCTAATTATAGTACCATTATTATTAGCTCTCTTTTAGCCAAATTATATGGTATTATTCTGGAAAATAAGATCAACATATGGCTAGAAAGGAATGGAAAAGGAGGTAAAGCCAAAGCAAGATTTTAGGGATATAATTAAACTATGGAAAACCTTGTTACTCTTAGGAACATTCATGAGGAGTGTTGCAATAATAAAACTAATATTCTATGTTACTTTGTTGACATAAGAAAAACATTTTATACAGTTCCTTGAAGTAACCTTTAGAGTAGATTAAAATATATAAAATTCCCTTTCGAGTTAAGAGTTGTTGTGATAAGATTGTATGAGAAAGTTATTTTCAAGTTTAGAAACTCTGAGAAATGGTCAAAAGAAATTAATTTTAATATAGGAGACAAGAAAGGTTGTTCCATATCTCCTACTCTTTTTGTTATTTACATTGATAGGCTAGAGGGTTGTTTGGAAGAGGTAGGTTGTGCTAGCATGACTTTGGCTAGTATAGTCATCATCCTTTTTTGATATGCTGATAATATTGTTCTTTTGGCGAGGAGTCCCAATGATCTAGACAAACAACTAAAACTTCTCAAGGATTTTCGCTATAGTATGGGTATGACTGTTAACACTGACAAAACAAAGCTTATGATTTATCAAATCCCAAAAGATGACATATGCTCATTCATGTATGAAAACAACAAAAACAACTTGGAGGAAGTGAATTTATATAAATATCTCAAAATTTATCTTCATCATAAGATTAACTGGAACTTTGGCATTGAGAAAATGATTAACGGGGGATGTAAAGATTATAATGGACTTGAAAATAATTGTAAGTCCATATGCCTCTAGATTTGGGATAGGAAGAAACTCCTCTCTAAGACTCTTGTCACTCCTATTATCTTATATGGTTGTGATGTTTGGGGCTACAACATCTCTAGAGAATATTGGTAAAGGATATAGAAAATACAAAAGCGTTTTCAGGGATAACTTTAGTGGCAAATTTTAGCCTAGTGGGCTATTTTTCCATGTTTTTCTCCCAAAAAAGATTCATCATTTTGCATTTTGTGAAGCCCTGTTTTGCCCAATTTTGATGAGGTAAACATTTTTCACCCTAAAAACGCCAAATTATTATATAAACGATATAAAATCCTTGGTAATTAAAATATTTTTTGAAAAATATCGCCAATCATTTTATAGTTGGCGTTTTAAGAATTGGTAATATTCACCAACATTTATACACTTTTCATTAGAGGAAATTTCAACTCAAAATGGGCCTTTTAACTTTTATTCAAATTCCATGTCATCATGTGTTAGCCAATGAAATTGCTTTAAATTTGAAATACCGTATAGGTCTTAAACACTTTTTTAATATAAATTTGGGGATAGGTATCATAAAAAAAACTGCTTTTTTTGTTTGTATTTTTGACATATCTCCCTGTGTTTTTACTCAAATTTCGATCGGGAGAGCTCGTTGGATGCGGAATTAAATTCCGCCTCCAACGAGTACCCACTCGGCATACTTTTGATGGACTCCGCTGCCCCAAAAACAAGAAATACCTGAAAAAATGGAATGATGACACTCGACATACTTTTGACGGTCCCCGCTACCCCAAAAACAAGAAATACCTGAAAAAACGGAATGATGACATCATCATTCCATTTTTTTTAGGTATTTCTTGTTTTTGGGGTAGCGGGGTCCGTCAAAAGTATGCCGAGTGGGTACTCGTTGGATGCAGAATTTAATTCCGCATCCAACGAGCTCTCCCGATCGAAATTTGAGTAAAAACACAGGGAGATATGTAAAAAATACAAACAAAAAAGTAGTTTTTTTCTTTTCTTCCTCCAAAATTAATAAATATTATTTTATTATTTTAACTATTATTTTATTAGTTCATTTTAGGAGGCCCATTTTGAGTTGAAATTTCCTCTAATGAAATAAGTATGGCTCCTTAAAATCATCCCTAAGCGTTTTATAACATATAAACGCAAACTTAAAGGCATTGTACACACTATTCTCTCCTCCCCATAGAAGCATGGCTATGACTAGATACCTAATGTACAACAACAAGATAAACAACATGGGAGACAAGATGATTCATAAAATTCCTTCATATTATAGTTAAAACCTGATCCAGATGGAGATCGGTGGCCACCCACCTATTCCACTGGCTCAAAAGAAATGTCCATTGTGGCATCTTCCTAATTATTTTTCTACAGTTTTTCGAGTCCCAAAATTTCGGGGTTGCTTTGAGGCCCTAAACGACGATCTTTCCAATGAGCTATCAAGTGCCCTAATCGAAGATCGTACATGCAAAAATTATGACCTCGGGAAGTTGACTGTTCAACTTACCACCTTGGGGCCACAAAATTTACGACGGTTCATCTTTTAGGGTTATGTTTTGGACTTTTGGGGGTTTTTCCCTCATTCTTACTATAAATAGTCCCCTTTGGCCTCATTTTGTATTCAACTTTGCATGGATGAGTGTAGCAGTCACATCTCTTCTTAGAGATAGCGACCACCATTCTAGCTATTGTATTACAGTCTGTTCTATTTCCGCCATTTAAGAGAATGTGTGTTTACTGTATCTCTATTATATTTGCAAAATGTCCGTGTTTATTATGATATCTATATTATTTCATTTTGTTCCCACATAAATTTGGATCAAAACCACCTAGAACTTAAGAGAGATTGGAATAAATATGCCAAGTCTTGGGTAAACCATTGGGTAGTCGAGTAAAATGTGTGGTGCAATAAAGAGTAAGAGGATAAGAGAAAATTAACATATCATATGGAGGTAATCAACCCTAATCGAGAAGATTGAAAGTATCTCTCTATTTTAAATAGCCATAAAGAAGAAAGCCAACATTGTTAAAATACAAACAAACATTCATGAACTCCATAGTGAAATGGGGCATTGTGCAATTCCTAAAATGTCATGTGATGAAAGAATTTGTCATCTTTATGAAAAAAAAGGGTTGAAGACGAAAACTACTTTCTCATAGAATGTCATGCATATACAACCACATGAAAGCACAATATCATAACATTTGCCACAATATTGACATTCCTAATCATTTAACTCTTCATAACTATGGTGATTTGAGAATGTTTATCTTAAAGCTTTTTTAACATACAAATAAAATTATCATAAGAAAACCAAACAACTCCTTTCATATATCAAAATTGGGTTCACTAAAATATTAATAACTATCATCATCATCCACACATTTTTATTTCAAAATATTTTATTTTATTATATACTCAAATATTTTTTTTAAAATTAAAAAAAAATATATTTTAAAAATGACATAAAGTTTTAAAAATTAATATTAACTAGAATATATATATATATATATATATATATATATGGGAAAGATTTATACTCAAAATAAATTTTAAAGTTCGAAATGTATTTTTAAATAATTATCACATTTAAATCATTTATTTATAACCATTTATATTATTATAATTTAGTTTCTTAGTTTTAAATATTATGGTATTCTATGTCATATGATGAGAGATATATAGGTTGGTTATAGATATTTGTTTACAATAAATATAAGTATGTGAATATATATGACTTGTAATTTTATGTCTTAGTTTTTTTAAATATATTATTGTATTTTATGTATTTTGATGAGAGATATAGATTGATTATAGATATTTATTTACAATAAATATATGTGAATATATGACTTAATTTTAATTTAGATTATGAATATAAAAAGGTAAATTTGAATGATATAATTTTAGTTTGTTATATATATACTTTATGTTTTATTTAATTATTTTTTAAAGTGTTAGAATAATTATTAATTAATTTTTTAAAAATTTATAAAAAAGTTAATATTTTTAATATAAAATAATTTATTTATATTTAATGATAATTTGTGTTTGTTTACTTAGTTAAGTTATGGGTTTTGTTTGCAAGGGTATTAGAGTTCAATATCTTTAGAAGTGACTTAGTAGATACCAAAAAAATTATCTATGTAAAGAGTTGGTGTGGCCCACATCTTGTATTTAAATGCCCTTAAATTACAATTTCTTAGACAATAATTAAAAAAAATAACTCACAAAATAATGAAAATAACATTTAAAGTTTTTTTAATTTTATATATATATATATAACTCAATATTTAAAATATTTTTTTTCCATTAATCCAATACCACCTCTCTCTGTGAGCTAAGGTACCTCTCTCTATGAGCTTAAGTAGAGTTGCACCCACCATCCTCAACTGAAAATACTAAAGTAACTTGCAAAGCCCAAGTATGTGAGTGTGCGATCTATTATTTACATTTTAATAAACTTAAATTAAAGAAGGGTTTCTACGCAACAACAAATATTCCATGGGTGTGCACATCATGGTATATAAAACATTTGTCACCGAAATAAAATTTAGTTAAAAGGTGTGATGACGCGATCGATCAAGTAAATTAAATGTGTTTAGGATCAAGTCTCTCTAAATGACGAGTATGGCTTAGGGAAGTAATTCTTTTAAGTTTTTATTTATATTTATAAATTAAAAATATATACTAAATCTTTTAACTTTTTATTTATATTTATAAATTAAAAATATATACTAAGGAAATCAAAATTTATTTCAATAACATGTAATTGTTTGTTTTGGAATTTTTTACAAATAAATTTAAATAAATTTTTTAATTAAAATTACAATTTTAATAATTTAATTTTTTACAAATAAATTTAAATAAATTTTTTAATTAAAATTACAATTTTAATAATTTAAATAACAACTTCATATGATTAAATTGCAACATAAATCGTTTTAGAAAATAATTAAATGATTTTTAGTAAGTCTTTTTCCACTTACTTACAGAACTTGATAATACAAAAAGTCTTGAGATCCAACAACTCACAGTACAGAACTTGATAATACAAAAATCGTGAAATCCAACAATCCACAGTACTACAGCCCCAACATTTAATTTTCTACTACATATAAAATATTTTTGACCTCCTAACCGGACACGAGGCATCACCCCGTGAAATCTCCCGTACTGCTTGTAGGTTGCTCTTGCACTTGGGCGGTGACGTAAGATCGACATTTTGTATGGCGGGATGCCAAACTTCAAAAAGCGTTTCACGAGTCACGACAATACACACGTGCGTCAAAACAGCTGAGCCAAAACAACTGGCCAACATATAATGATACCGCCACTTTTTGGAATCAAATTCAGCGAAAGGAACATTTCTACATGGAGGTCAAGCCCACGCACTGGAGCAAACTAAACTAGATGGTCAAAGGATTAGGGATGCTTGACGGCTCAAAATCTTTTATCATTTTACTTCTTTACATATATAATATATCCATGTTTTACTCTACTTCTTTAAATATATAATATATCCATGTTTTACTCTGGTTGGGGTGCACCCATGGTCTTTTATTAATCATGATTGATTTTGATTTTTTAGGTATCTATTTCTAAGGCTTACCATAATCTCTAAACTAATCAAAATTGATCTCTTCCAGTATAAGAAAAATACTTTAAACAAGATTGCTTAACCCAAAACAAATGATATATCCAACTGGGGCTGAATGCATTCCAGGCATGACATGGCATGCCACCGTCAGCATGGCCCCATAAATAACGTTGAAAAGTTTTGATGAACTACTTTTCCGTCAAAATCAAAGTTATGTTTTCTACGCATGTGAAGAACAAATGTACCTCTCAATAAACACCTTTTGCATATTTATGATTTTTTTTCTTTCAAAAATTTAGTTGAAGAGTATTTAAGGATATTAAATTTATTTTTATTAGTATAAATTTATTTTTATTTTAGATTTATCAAGTATCTAGAAGAATCCAATTTTTTGAGGTGTATATTTTTTTTCCATTTGGATCTTTGTAAGTATTATAGATTTGGGTTTAAAATGGATCTATGCTAGTTTAATTTTATTTTATTTAAGTCTATATGTAATTCATATTTTTCATTTTATATTTTTAATATTTTTTTATTTATATACTGGATTAGAGAGTACCTTATTTCTCTAAGTGCAATCATAAAAATGAATTTTAAATAATAAAAAATCAAACTTGTTATTATAGAGTCTATAGAAAATCTTATATATTTATATGTTTATAAAATTTTCATAAATTAATAAATAAACAGATAAAATTTATTATAACTATAATTTTATATAAAATATTTACTCATAAATATATATATATATAAATTTTACTCATAAAAATAAATAAGATTAATAAATGGTACTTTTTTTCAATGTAAATTTTAAAAACCATCTAACTTTTATAGATTTCTCATATATTTAGAATTTTAATTATGCAATGTTGAATAATAATAAAACTCTTCAAATCTGGTGGATTTTTATAAACCACAATGAAGATTTATGTTATATAAAATTAACCTCCTTTAAAATTCTACTTAATTATATATAAAATTTATCAAAAATTATAATTTAACATAAATAATAAGAACTTTTTCTTAAAATTAATCTTTTAAAAAATTTGACACGTTTTAAAACCGTTCCAATTATCCAAATTTAAATAACACCATCGCAAAACTTTAAATCTGGGTAAAAAAACACAGAAACTCGTTAAGAAATTTAAATTTAATTGTTTTATAATTTTAAAAATTATCTCCTCAGACGAGATCATTTAAATAAACTCCCTTAATAATAAGTGCCCGATGTGCAAACTGATTTGACATCATTGAAACATAACTGCCTTTGACTAACCAGTAATCTATAGGGCAGTGGCACTAATAAGTATGTTGAATTCTTGGTAATAAGTTGTTGTTAAATTTGGCTTTGGGAAAATATTTAACAAAGTTGTAGGTTTTTGGGGATTCTCAGCTTGTTATAAACTGTGTTATTGGTTAGTTCAGAATTTATAATTTACAGCTTTCTTCATTATTTAATGAAGTTTTCAGATTTTCTAATTTGTTGGAATATGTAGATTACAAGTATATATATCGGGAAAGAAACATAAACTAGCAAAAGCATGTACCCTTGTTCAGGTTGGTTACTAGCATATTATGCAGCAGCGTTTCTCTGAACAATTTGAGAGTATTATGCATTTTTAGTTCTCTTTGGGCTAATGTTTTGGGTTCTTTTGAAGGAAGGATTATCTTTTTTTGGTAAACTGTAAAATGTTTTGTGGAGACTATTTTTTAAGTTTTTTATGAAGACTTTGCGATATTTGTGATGCCTTGATTGAAGTATCTGGTTGTTTTCTCCCTCGGGTTTTGATTTAAAGTCATATTCCTCCCTGAGTATGTAGCTCTGATGAATGAGTATATATGTTACGATATTTTTATGGAAAGTTTTTATGGAAGTTTTTTTAGGATACTCGACATTAGTTTTCGACTTTAGACAATTACAATATGTAATGGTTCATTAATGAATGTTTTTATATTGAGGTTTGTAAAACTTCTTATTATTTTTTAAAATAGACCAGTATATATCCATCTTAACTATGGCTCTACCAAGCGCCAAGAGGGATCAAGTTCTCTTGAGGTGAAAACCTTTTTTAATTTACAAAAATGTCTAATAAGTATTCCTACTTGGGAGGGAAATGACCAACTTGCTTAAATAATTTCAAAATAGGATAAATACCAGTGGAAGAATGAGTTGAGTAACATTAATAATCATATAATCAAATAGTTTTCTAAAAATTGCTTTACTTGTGTTTCTTTAAAACTAATAATGAATATTAAGAGTAGTTAATGAGTAAAATAATCCATGTAAAATTTTAAAATCTAGATTTATTGGAATTTGAAGAACATTTTACCGTAAAATGAAGGTTTTAAACATTTATCCAAATGTTTTTGAGAAATGACTTGTTTTTCTCTATAACTAAAAATGAACATTTACAAGTTAGGGTTAACCTTGACTTGGGAATGAGTAAGGATGTAAGTGCTTTAAGGAACATGGTTTTAGTGGCCAGTGGTTTCTTGCTAGTTGTATTTGCATTTAAAGAACCTTATAAATATGGTTGTAATATTTCATTGTAATGATTATTATTCTTTAATTTATTTTCTATCACATATTTTATTCCTAACATTATGTATGCTTAGCTTTCAAGTCAACTAAATTTTAAATTGAAATTTTATATATAATTACATAAATGTGTTTTACAATTTAACTAATTTCAAATTAATTTTTATTTGTTCTTGTTTTTATAATTTTTCTTTTTACTACTCAAGTCAATTAAATTTTACTACTCAGTTTGTAAGATTGTGAGTATTTCCCTAATATGGTGTATATTTATATGAGTATAATATTTTTTATTTTTTAGTTATAAGTAGATATGTTATAGGTTTTTTTTTTTAACTTTTTATTATTATTATTTTTATTGAGTAGACATATGCCATATCAGCGTTATAGACGGGACACATCTCGTCCATTTGAGCTGTAGAAAGCGCCTCTTGGTGCAACAATATTTTTTGATATTGATTCATCTAAAAAATGTAACCTTTTACTTTTTATTAAAAATTAAGATTTTTTTCTGTAAAAAAAAAATGTCATGTGTAACCAACAAAGATACAAAGTCCACAAGATGATAAGGACTAAGTTTGTGGTCGTCACATAAATAATTACTTTGGAATGGTGATAAATAATACTTTAGCTATCTAAAAATCATTTATATATATACAAGCAATTAATCATATACATCTCATATACTCCATTTTCTTAATAATAACGTATTTTTAAAATTGAACATGTGGTAAAGTTTCAATAGTGCAGCAAAATAATAAAAGATTATATATATGTAATGTTTTTATTATTTTTTTAAATTATTAATTTTAATAAATTAAATATAAGCTATATTTATTTTTTGCATGGATTCAGTTTAAGAATGATTATATTGTTTATATACATTTTTTATTTAACTAGCAGCAACCATATTATTAAGATTAATATGTTTGAAATTATACGTCAAGAGGTATATATTTGACATATTGATAATGTTTTTTTTACTAAAGAATGTGTCAATTACTTGTATCTAATAGTTAAGCTAATATAATAACAAATTAATTTATGATTGTTAAGCTCATAGTTGAAGTTAGGCTCATAGTGGTATCATTATTGGAGTTATGCTAATAGTTAATTTAAAAGTTAATATAAAGCTTAGACTATGCCTTACGCATATTAACTTGACTCCCAAGTGTCATATGGAGTTCAACTGTCACATAATTTGCACATTACCTAAGTGATTGTTCTTGGTGCATGGTTTCACTGAAACCAAGGTCAACTTCTCAAGCTAAGAGATGGAGTTCATCTAAATTTATTTTAATAGTTGCATCACTATTGGAACAATCTAATAGTTGTCCAATATAACCGCAATTAGAGTTGAAGTTAAGCTAATAGTCATAAAATCATTGGAGTTAATCTAATATTTACCCAATATAACACTTATTAGAGTTGAAGTTAAACTAATAATTGTAAAATCATTGGAGTTAAGTTAATAGTTGTATCTAATAGTTAATTAAAAGTTAATATATTGGCAATTGCAATTTAAGTAAAAGTCATGATTGGAGTTGAAGTTAAGATAATAGTTGTATCATCAATGTATTTAAGCTAATAATTGAATAGTTGTATCTAATAATATAATAGTTGAAGCTAAAGTTTGCTTTTTCCAACTATCGTGAATTGTACTTATCAGATGTTAACTAAGTTATTTTTATTTTTTATGAAATTGTTAATTATGAGTTAGACTAAACTCCTTTAAAAAGAATCGAAAACCTAAATATATCTATATGGAAAACCTAAACATGTAATATGAATTGTATATTAGCTAGATGTCCAACTATGAGATGCGGGAGTTTATTAGCAGTTCAACTGTTTTATTAGGAGTTCGACTCTTACATGATTCACATTAGCTAGACTCCTAGATGCCAAATGCAGTTGGACTAAGCCTTAAGTAATTAGAGTTGAAGTTAAGCTAATAGTTGTAGAATCATTAGAGTTAAACTAATATTGTATCTAATAGTTATCCAATATAAATGTGATTAGAGATGAAGTAAAGCTAATAGTTCTAGAATCAGTGGAGTTAAGTTAATAGTTGTATCTAATAATCGATGGAGTTAAGCTCATAGTTATATCTAATAATCAAATAGTTGATGATTAATTTTAATTTTTACAACTATCACTAAGTGTACTTATCACATGTTAATTAAGCTATTTTTCTTTGTTTTTGAAATTATTAATTATTAATTTTGAACGAAAGCCATAGAATCAATCTAAAAGTACATTTGTCTCATTGTCGTTTAATCTTAGACGACGCTTATAGAATCAATTTAGATAGTACACTTGTCTCACTCTCATCCATAGATAAAAAAGCATAAATAGTAGTCCACCCCAAAATTCTAACATATATACATCTTCAACATAATTAATTATTTTTTAAATAATGTGAAAAATAGGAAAATAAGTATATTCATTGTAAAAATTAATGACTAAAAGTACAACAATTGTTCCTTAAGATTAGTAAGTGCCCACATTCCTAAAAAGTACAACAATTGTTCCTTAAGATTAGTAAGTGCCCACATTCCTAAAAGTTAAAAGACAACGTTAAACTGGTATATAAATATTTTTTTTAGCATTTAAAGAATGTGACGCCACTTTCTTATGTACTAAAAAAAAAGTTATCAACCTAGAGTTAAATACATCTTCTTGATGAAGAGCATTATATTATTAGAATTATTACCTACTATATATATATTTTCTACAATTTTTTGTAATGTTTCTTAAGGGATATTAAATATATTGGTCGTTTGATGGAAGCAAAAAAAAGTTGTTAGGGTTAGGTAATGTAGCGAGTGCATCGGATGATTATCAACGATAGAGGAAAGCGAGGATGCAATGGTAGATGCAATACTAAGTAAAGAACCCATAGGTTATATAAAATCATTCTCATTCAAACATGTCTTGTCAAGTAAGGAATATAAAGAAAAGAAAATGGGGATGTAGAGAAAGGAGGTTCAAAATTTTTGGCTACAAGTGTATATCAATAGAGAAAGTGTAACACACCTATAAATAGTACATGAAAAAATTTACGTGTGTTATTTTTACATTTATTTTAGTAGAATTTTTATTGTTGGTTTTAATATCTATTGTCCTCCTACATATGACAAGATTCACGAATGTTTATGATGGCTAGTTCCTTCCAGAACCTTCATCCATACTCCTTTAGGTGATGTATTTTGTTTACTTATTTTGAAAATAATTATCATACTTTAAAGGCTTGGCCTTGACATAATTATGTACACTATGCATGTAAGACCTGCTCCTAAGCATGAGAGGCCTAGGGTTTGTAAGTATGATTCTCTATACGGTTATCTCTTATCATGAATAAAAAGAGGGTTTACCTATTTGAACTCAAGGCATATGGTACCACATGTTTTTGAATCTGCTGCAACTTTTTCTTATGATGTCATTGGGTTCCTAACAAGTACCTAATGTACAAGAACAAGATAAAAAATGTGGGAGACATGAGGCTTCCTAATATTTAGTCATTCTCTAGTCAAAGCAACTTGTGGCTTAAGTGAGGTTGGCATAAACATGACATGTCTTGGCTAAATTATTGCGGAGTTGAGGAAGATGTCATTTTACAAAATAATGATAATATTACAATTATTATTACATCTAAACTTAAGGAGAAGTTGTGGTGCAATAAATAATTAATGGATAAGATAAAATTAAGATATTATAAGGAGGTGATCAACCCTAATCTAGAAGACCAAAGGTATCTCTATGTTTTAACTAGTGTGAAGAAGAAAATCAACATTGCTAAATAAAAACGATCTCTCATGAGCTCCATAGTGAAACATGGTGTTGGACAATTCCTAAATTGTTGTGGGGATGAAAAAAATACTAATGTCATTTTTCTGAAATTTGTAAGGACAAACATTTTATTAAATGCAAATTTGACACATTGAATGACAATGATATTTTTTTTTAATATCATTGAAAATACAACATAATTCCCTACAATTTTTCTTAATTGCATGTTGAAATTTGCAAGGCATAGATGAATTTTAAGGGATTTAATTTAATAAATGAGTAAACTATCAAATTTTCATTGCCACATTTGGCCAAAAAGTGTTTATACCCATCTTCATGGATTCACCCATCCAATTTCTTGAGGTGTAAATTTTTTTATCTTTATTTTTTAACACATTAAGAAAATAGTTACACCTAAATAAATTTGATCCTTCTAAATGCTCAATAAATTTTGGTTTAAGATGGATCGATGCTCGTTTTAATTATTTTATTTTATGAGCTCATGTGATTTTTTTTGGCAATGTTACATTACACTTTATGCTACAATATTACAACATCTCCCCCATACTCTCTCTCTCTCGGTGCAATTATACTTATTATAGAATTTATTAAAATTTTAATCATATTTTTTCTTTTATTGTGTAACTTTTTATTTTATTTTGACTTGTATTTTTTTGACTTGTATTTATATTGAGATACGTTATTTATTTATTTATTATATTACTTTGGACCATTAAAAACGATCATAAATCTCACATTTAAAAATATATATTATCTATAATTTTTATGTAAAAAAATATATATATGCTATTAATTAGCAATAAAAATATTAGATGTCGTAAGAAAAATATTTGATAAATATGGGTAAACAGAAGTTACCCATTAACTGGCAAGTACCGATAAAAGGTTATTTCATGCGACACCAAAAGAGTTAAACATAAAACAATTCAAACCTAATTCTTTTCACTAATAAGTGCTACACATAGTCTAAAAATTCTACAATTTGGGTCAGAATAGGATGACTTTTATGGCACAATTTTGATAAAATCCGGTCAAAATTTGGGCGCCTTGGGGTTTTTAAGGACATTGAATCCATTTCTACGATCAAAATTAGGATTAAAACATAGTTACATTCTAATATTACAAAATAAAACACACAAGATTCTGGAAGAAAAAGGCAGTCTAATCCAAATCATCAAATTTTAAACATCTCCATAAGTGCTACATAAGGAAGAATATGTGGGCATAACAATGGATACTCTATACATGGACGGACGTGTATTACTTTAAAAAAAAGAATCCTTTAATATTGATAAATATAGGTATGATTAGAGTGGCTTAGTATTCTAGATATTAATTTTCAACCCTTTCTTGTTTTAATGTTAGTTAAGGGGTACAAAATTAACTTTCAACCCTTCCTTGAGATATTTTTAGTTAAGGAATACAAAATTAATTTTCAACCCTTCCTTGAGATAATGTTAGTTAGGAAATACAAAATTAATTTTCAACCTTTCCTTTGAGATAATGTTAGTTAAGGAGTCGACAATTAATTTTCGATCCTTCTATATATTTTAATATTTTTATTTATTTTTAGCTCAATAAAACATTATATTATTGAATAAACATAAAATACAAAATCTTATATGGCAATCTTGCCACTTGGGAAATCAAACTAGCCATAAAAGCTTTGTCTGTTATTGGTTTTTCTTAACATACCAAAATCAAAATAATTAACTAGGCTACTAAAGCCAAAATTTGAAAATTTATAACACTACCTTAGATAGCTAATAACTTGATAAAGATACATATAATGTCTTCTTAGTATCTTAATAGCATCTACATAATAAAAAAAGGTTAAAGATCTATCTAGAAAACTAATCATTTGAAATAGAAACAATTGGAACCTCTAATGCTGGAGTAGTGCTAGGTTGATCAAGGGAGTTCACTGGAGTTGGAAGAATTGAATTGGGTTGCCTCAGAGCCCTCTCTTTGAAGACCATCCATGTTATGGATTTGGCCAAAACATTAAGTCTGGACTTAAGCCCAACAATTTCCCTGATCATTAGTTGTTGCTTGTCCTCCATTTTATCCGTATCTTATTTCTCTAAATGTAACATGATTTCATGCTTCTCAGTGCTATTGTCTACCAAGGATTTCCACAATAGGGTTTTAAGAGCTGATACAACTTAATTGTTTTCATATATTTCATCTCTCATGTATGGATAGCTCTAGCAATAAGGATGATGTTTTGAAATTCTATTAGAATTTCATCTAGATCAGTGATCTATTGTCCTTCCAAGTTTCCCAACAAGCTATAGTTTGTTGGGTAGGAGGAGGAATCTTGGCTTGGTATGAAGCGCTCACTTCCCATGTTTCTTAGAGGACTTGAGGCATGTGGGTTTTTCATGGCCCCCATTGTACTCAACGTGAATGCCTGCGGGTAGCCATAACACCAAACCAAGTTTTATTTCTAAGGAGAAACCTTGCAATTAACCCGATCCTGAATTCTTTTTCTCTCGCATTGGTAACAAATCCTGAATTAGCAGAGGAAAATTCCCTTATCTCACATAATTCCCAGAGGTGGTTAGTTGTTTCCTCTTGTTTATAGGAAGAACACTCTAATTGTTGATTAGCATTCCCCCAACTACCTCCTTATTTCATGAATTCACCATCTCCATATGCTTTTGGTTCGTTTTGGGTGTGATTGTTGCTTGCAGCGGAGTGGGTCGATTTTGAAGTGCCATGATCTCCCGTATTTCCCAGATTTGGTCAAGGCGACAAAATACTCACAGACAAAGGACGGTCATTAAGGTCATTGGTGTGTAGCTGCATGGGGCATGCAGTGATATATACCACAACATCCCCTTTTAGTCCATATAGAAAATGAGCAAGGTCATATGGCACTGTCACTACAATAGGGCACTCTTACCTAGGCTTGTAATGAGCCACTTTATGCATCCCTATCACCTAATACAGGTGTTATTTTTTTAATTATTAATATTTATTATAATATTTTATTGAAAAAAATTTATAGTTATTAATTTTATCTATATATTTGAAAGTTTATTTATTACGAAATTTATTATTTATTTAATAAAAGCACTATTTATTGAACGATTTTATTATTTATTCATTAAATGTATTATTTATTGAATGAGTTTATTATTTATTCATTAATTTTATAATTAAAATTACGTATGTAAATAAAAACTTTATATTCATTTAATTACTTAATAGTATAGCATTTCTTTCATAAAATTGCATGATGTAAAGATGTAGTAGTCCTATAGTCCTACATACAATTTTTTTGATTGGGTCATCATACACTCTATAAGATTTATACCTACTTGACCATATGTAAGATCTCTTATCTTTGCGAACCATCTTTTTAATAATAATAAAAAGATGACATTTTTCTTTCTTGGAAAATAAAATAAAATTGCATTATGTTTTCGTAAAAAAAACATTATATTATGAAAAAGAAAAAATAAAATTATGAATCATTTTCATTGTAACTCATCAAGTTATAGAACATATCCCACTTGATTCTAAGAGATGTGGTTGACTACAAATTAGGGTAGAAATATGATTTATTTAGAAGGCATGATGACAATCTTCAATCGACCAACCTAATGGGAATAAAACACTACTAGCCTTGATCGCGCAATAAAAGTAAAAAAAGAATCATAAAACATTTCTGCATAACCACATTAATGAAAAGAGCATAATGATCAATAAGTGAAATGTAAAATAAAGTTAACTAACAAGAGCCACGAGGTGGTAATGTCCTCGACATTTTCACCCATGGTTGTGAGAGAAAGGTTACGATTGTGATTCTAGCATAAAAGATAAAATCCTAGAACATTTAAACTACTTCCTTAGCAAAGTTTCTACCAATAACTATGTAAAAATAAGTGTGCTACTACCAATAACTATGTAAAAATGTGTCCTCTAAGTTCCCAGTGAATTCTTCCTTCTAGACGATTATTTTGTTATACATTGGTAGTGAATAGATACATTGCCAGCATGGTAGATGCATCAGACACCTAACCCTAACCTTAACGTGGTATGCAAAAAAACATAATAGTCTTGGGCATATGTAGAACGTGATAGTGAGGAAAATTCATTAGGTAGAGGGAAACTTAAGCACCGTAACTACAAAATGTGGAGGAGAGACGTTGAGCAGATTTCATGAAGCCCACAAATCCTCGAAAAGGAAACACCCCTCTCTCGAATGTTGGCAAGTCTAAACATAGCTGGAAGGAATAAGAAATGCACCACGATAGTCATGCTGCATAAGGCAGTTCGTAACTGCTTGGCATGGTCGAGAAATTGAGTGAAGTTTGAAATCAAAAAGCAATTTCCTATGACAAAGCTTAACAGAGGAGATAAAAATAGTTTGCTCCCTTGTCAACTGGGCTATCCACATGCAATTCAACTGTTGGAATATTTAGTTCTGTTGGTGGTGAATTAGATGAAGGTGGTCGTGATGATGGTGTATGCTCTTTCCACGTATTCCTTAATTGAAAAGATTGGCTAGAGGTACTCGAAGAGGAACTTCCTCTGCTTCTAATTTTCATTTCTTCTCTTCCTAAGACAACCGCTTTTCCTGAAAAATCTAAATTTGAATGATCTATCTCTTTTAAGTGAAGGTTTGTTGCATCAATTACTTCTACAATATGAGAGTGAGAGTAACTCTCTACTTTACTTTTGAATGATGCAGGAAAATTATAGTTTTCAAACTCAATTTGCTTAGGTTTGGTAATACACAACCAGGTTCTTTAGTTCTCAATGTCATCTTCGCTTGCTATAGGTATGTGCCATGATTCCATCTCAGTTTCCTGAATTTAAATAAAAGATAATGCACCTGCAAGGTCTTAAAGATGTAGACGAAGAAATTTCTCTTCATTAGAAGCAATTCCCTCCCGAAACAAGCCTTGAACATTTCCTTCTTGTTCACGCCATACCTTGAAGTTGTAAGCGCAACATGAAGGCTCTGGGTTCTATCATATGGTATGGACAACTCCACAACGAATTTATGTCCAGCATGAAATGACTGAAATGATTCAGCAAATTCCTTGATAGGTACATATCTATACGACTGATCTTTCAATGCCTAATGTTGTTGTTTATAATTTTCTAAAGCGACCTATAAATCAAACCTAATCAGAATTGATTGCATACCATAAAGATCAACAAACCAATAATAAGAAATAGACCTATGGGCAGGACCTGACGTCATCCCACCGCCCCCTCATGGGCACCAAAAACTACTTAGACGATGTTAGCATCCTACAAGCTAATAACAAAATTACATACCTATTTTTCATTGTTGCATTTTATATTTAATACAAATTTGTCTTAACTCATACTATATAGAGAAAACAAATTTTGTAGCCTATAGGTAAGCTAGACCTAGATTAATAGAGGCTTCGTAAAATCTATATTTTCCTATTTGAAAACATAATATTTTCAAATAAAAATGCATGAAAATAAAAGAAATCCAACCATCGAAACCAAGATAACTAAAACTTGAACATGGTACCAAGAGGAAACTTTGAAATGAAATTGAAACTCTCAATTAAAGATAGAATAATATTTAAAAGTCCAAAGAGAATGATTTTTAGGCCTTACATATATTCGATGAAATAGGTGAAATTTTTTAGGTTTCTTAGGAATAATGCCCAATGAGCAAGTTTATCAGATTTATAAATGGAACGATTCTCAAAGGATACTAGAAATTTGACTTTGATGGATTCGTTACTCATGTTTCTTAAAAGACATAAAAAGCTTTGGATGATTTTAATAGCACATGCTTTGAAAAGTTTGGATGAAATATAAAGACTAGTTTGATGAAATATAACAAATGTTTTTTTAATGTATTCACTGAAAATTAAGGTATTTTTTATGTCCATCATACTATGTTATGAACTAATTATTATTGACTCGCAAATGGATTCAACTTTTTGTAGTATCTGAACTAGTTCAAATTGGGTGAAGAGGGTGAATATTTTATTTCAACATTTTGTTTTGATTTTTTTAGCCATATTTATTGCATATACAATCAAAAGGTTGATTCCATGTTCAAAGAAGCAATTGCAAAAATGTATAGCTTTCCCACCACCAAACATGAAGACATATCCAAAAGTAGACTTTTGATCAATAGAATCACTTACCCAATCAGAATCTGTGTAACCAACCAACTCTAGCTCGGAGTCTGCAGCATAGTGAATGTCGTAGGTCTTGGTTCCCTGAATATACTAGAGGATCCTCTTGTCTGCCTCTGTTTTCAAAATTTTTAGATGGAGATCTTATATATTTAGATTCTTAATATGTTTGTTGAGGTCCTGTAGAGTTGAGCCTGACACCTTTGATTTCATACTTTTGATTCTAAGAATGATACTGTTTTAGTCTTTCACCTTATTTTGGATGGCTAGCTGGCCTTTTGTTGTAATTTAGATGATGCTTTAGTAATATTTTGTAGACAATCTAGACGTAGAGAATATTGAGAATATTGGATTGGTTGTTTTTTCTTGAAAATATTTTGTAGACAATCTAGAAAGAGCACTAATATACGTAGAGAATATTGAATTGGTGTTTTTTCTTAAGAAAGAGCACTAATATACATATCTTAATTTTACTTATAAATAACAAGTTGCATATTTTTTTCTACTCAAACAACATGTTACTAGTTAGACTTAAAGTTGAGTAAAAAGTATGACAACCAATACTCTCACTTACTTCATTTAAACTTTGTTAACTAATATAAATAAATATTAAAAATGGTATAAACTTTTATATAAATAACTATTAAAAAAAATGTTCTATGTTCTGCAAGTGGTAACTTCGCTAATCTATATCCGAAACGTAATCCTAGCTGTTCAAGTCTTCTTCAAACACAAGGGAAGAAAGTTATACGCTCGAGTCCCGTAGGTCTTGGTTCCACGTGGTGCGTGCGTGCTTGTGGAATTTTATAATACAAAGAACTTAAAGGTAGGTGGCTTAGAATTTTATAATACAAGAACCTAAAAGTAGGTGGCTTTGTTCTAGTAGCTTTGGGATATACACCTCCCCAAAGGGATTGGAATAATGTACTCAAGAAAGGGCCCCACTGCCCTCATTTATTGAGGTGACGTAGGATTTATTATTACATTTGTAGTTTAGTTTTTTCTGTGGCCAGCAATGTCGGTAAGACTTTCGACTCAATGTCGGCCATGCTTTCTACGTACCTTACCTTTACACGCGGGCCGAGCCTGGTTGTATTATTTTGTAACAAAACAGGCGGCTAATCCAAACGCATGGCACTCATTAAAACCCATTTTTTAATCCAAAATTCAACGAAAACGACAATTTTATTGCTAGGTCAAGCCGACGTTCCCGAAGAACACGGAATACCTAAACTGTGGATGATTTACGCAAGCGACTCACAGATCAATGTAGATGGTCAAAGTATGAGGGCTGTTTGACTGTTCAACTTTTTTAGTTTTGTTTTCTACTCTACGTCTCTTACTCCGCGAAGACTACTAGTTTGCAGATAATATATAGGCAAGGCAACTTCTGCGTTCCTTCTTGGTATATCCATTGTTTGCTCTGGTTGTTTATAGTAAGCAAAACCTGAAATTATGGGCAATACGGCTTCCTGTGTTGCGGGGGGCATGGGCATCAAGGACCAGGAGGAGGCCATCAAGCTAGTTTGCTCAGATGGCACCCTTCAAATCCTTCACAAACCCCTCTGCGCCGCCCAGATTATGCAACAATTCCCTCAACATCTAGTCTGTCACTCACATTCATTCTACATCGGCCAGAAGACGCCCACTCTTTCTCCAAATGACCAACTGAAGCTTGGCAACAACTACTTCCTTCTGCCCCAACATTTTTTTCACTCTCCGTTATCTCTCCTGTCACTGGCTTCCTTAATATCGCCGCTGCCGTCGCCAAAAGCTCCGGTTACTTCCACCGCTCGCTTGTCAGGTCCGCTTCGCAGCATCGAACGCGCTTCTGTTTTCTGCCAGCCGTTTGAGATACAGAAAAGCGATGTCAGCGGAGGCCTGCGAATCAGAGTGTGCCCGGAGTTTATTTCAAAGCTTATGGAAGAGGGAAGGCTTAACGCTGAAGAACACAAACATTCAGTCGGCGGGGATTCTACAGACGATGAGGCGGGTAGGCTCTGCAATACCCCAGAATTACAGAAACAATACGCTCAGTTGGTCAAGTGCAGAGGCCAATCTTGGATACCGAAGCTTGAGACGATCAAGGAAAAGGAGAACAAGATTGATGTCAAGAAGCTCATATTCAAAATTATGACACCGAAATTAGGTTTAACATCTGATCTTGATTCTTGATCAGCGGAATGCATGGTGCTTATTTTTTGGCAACTGTTTAATTGCAATATTTTTTGTGGTGCAATTAAACATCGATTGCCTTGTATATTTTTTGGTTTTGCCATAGGCCATTTTTTGGTTTTGCCATTGGCCATTGTAATTGGTTTTGCCATTGGCCATTGTAATTTGATTACAATGGCATTAAACTTGACTGCAAAATAATATAAACAAAGGAGAGATGCACAGGTCCAATATCCTTCCTTAAGCAGCCTGTTTATATGTGGATAAACTATTCTTAGACATGATAAACCTATCGGTAGAAGGTAAATCAATAAAATAAGCATATCTATCCAATTAAATTTAGTAAAGTTTATGAAAGGCATAGATATGAGTTAAAATGGAAATTTAAAATGAAGTTCATTGCCACACGTTAATATATACCAAAACAAAGTGCACATCCACATGACTCCAAATTGAATTGCGGCTTACTGCACATCCACACACGACCCCAAATTGAATTGTGGCTTACTGCATATCCACACAGGAATAAAATTAAAACAATATTGCACACAGGGAATCATAACATAATTAGAATACGTCACATTGATTCATAGAAATAGTTGTTATTTTGCAAAGTATAGCCTCTCCAACGAAATGCGATATGTATATGGGAAAAATCATCAAGTAAAACGCTATAAGTATAACTCCCAATTAAAATTAACCAAGCACTGTTTGTTCATAACGACCCTAGGCCTCTTTTGTAACCATGACATCCTATATGCCTCTAGATGAGGCTTACACTTCAATTTCAATTTGTCAACAACTTTAGTATAAGCTAAATTCTTACAACTACCACCATTAATAACCAAATCATAGCACATCACTTACCTTCTATTTTCCATTTCATTTTGAAGGGTTTCTTTCTATGTTCTAGTTCTCTCTTAACCTCTTTCTATCTTCATTGTCATGATGTTTTTCCCTTCATCTTACCGCAATTCAATCACCCCGCTTATTGCTATTGTTGGTTTCATTTCAACAAAATGTGCTCTCCCTTCTTGCTTTCTTCCATCCTTCACAATTTAGGTGCATTCAAATGGCATATAGCCTTACATTCCACATTTGAAGCAAATTCCTACAAATTTTCCTCCTCTACCTCTACCTCTTGTTGATCTGCCTCATCCTCTCTACTATCAAATATTCTCCCAACAAGTTTGTTCACAGTACTAGAACTGCTTCCACCTTCTTTATCTTTCTTTTCTTTCTGCTACCCTCTTCTATATCTTGGAGCTCCCTTCACAATTTGTTGTTTCCTCAACAATTTCTCCGCAATCCTCAAGGTTGCTTGATAATCCTCTAACAGTAACAAAAATTTAAAACATTAAAATAATTTTGAATGGCATAACTTAAACCATTCACATTCATGGCAATGGACCTTGGACTCTCCTCACTCTGTTTAGATCTTATAAAAACTCGTAAAATTTCTATGTGTACTTCTTAATGACATTTCCAATTACTACAGATTCTATAACCTTCTCAACATATTTGAAGCATAATCCATAACAAAAATTTACATTTCAATTATGATACCATTCTATCCCAAGTCTTAATCTTCTCTTTACCACTACATTCTAGATTTAGCTACATTATATTACACCACAAAGAAGCATGACTTTTCAATTTCTTTCTAGGAAAAACCTAACCCCCATAAACTCTCTAATATACTTAAACTAAAATAAAATTTCAATTTCTCCTATCGAATCTATCAATTCCTCATGATTTAAACTTTCAGACTCAGACACGAGTATGAAGTTTAGGTTTTCCACAAATGATGTTGATGGATCTCATAATTTTATCTTCCACTATCATGTTCTTTTATGTTTCTTCTATTGTAGTCTTTGATTTTTCTTCATCGTCATTCATATCTTGCGCCACATGTGTAATACCTCTCCTCTGGGATACCTCCATGGTATCCATTATGGCCATCCTCGTCCTCACTGTTGCTACAAGCTCATACATATATTCTACCCCCTTTGATCTTCTAGGCCTTCCATGGTCCCTTCCTCTATTTTCCATCACTATGATTCACATCTAGGATCTGTTTTTGTGTTCTCCCCGCTTCAACACCATCCATTGATTGCTCAATCTACAACCATGATTTTTATCTCTATTCCTCCCCACCACAAGCTCAACATACTCTAATACCACTTGGTGAAAAATGAATCGAAAAATTTGTACAACAAAAGTATCCACACATAGGAATAAAATTAAAACGGTAATGTAGATAGGAATCCAAAATATAACTTGAATACCACACATTTATTCATAAAAATAGCCACAATTATGCAATATTTTTTTATTGAATTTGAAATACTCCCATATTACACTCAACATAACTACTCTCTAGAACTCCACACTTCCCTTGGTCTCTACATTGTCAACTAAGAACCCATTCCTCTTCAATCATCATCACATCAAGGAAATTACATATGTAGAATTGCTAGAGGAATACCAAAAAGTTCAACTACCAACAATCTAGTTCATATGTAGCACAAGGAATTGTTTCACATTCATGATTGTATCACGAGCATTATTAATTAGAGCATACATTAGAGATAATTAATATTACATCCTTTGATTGTTTGTGTACATAAATACTTTTGCATTATAATAACTCTTCGTCAAATATATTTGGATGTGTACATTATAATCAAGTAGAAATGAAGCTAGTGTTGTTGTCTTCTTAGAGTTGTTGGGCATGGAATTACTATAACAATCTACAATTTGCATCACTCACTATCTTGACCCATAAAATTTACAAAATACTAAGGAATCGATGATTAAACAACTGAAAGCAAATAAATGTGCAAGATAGCCTTCTGCGCTTGGGATGCATTCTCTTGCATCACAATTATTTATCAATTTATACTTTGACTTTAGATTAAAATAATACTTTTTGAGATGTGTTATATTAATCGATTCAAATGATTGAGGATGGAGGAGAACAACTTTCATCTTAGTAATTCAAGTTACTTCTAATTGAATTCAAAGTTTCTTGTTATTTATACTGTATCCTTCAATGTCATAGAAAAGGACAATCAGTCATTGATTGTCTTGCTGATATGAAAAAAAGTTTTGAGCTTCGAATATTTATTATGTTGTATATCATATTTACGTGTGTCCAATAAGATTATAATACAATTGCATCAAATCTGTGTTTCAAGAGGATTAACCTCAACATTTCGATCCCTCAAAGGGATCATCGTTAGGAATACAAGAGTTCCAAACATTTTTCATAAACACTCATACACGATTTATTCTAATTTCCTTATATTTTTTTATTTGTTTTAATAATTTTAAAAAATTAAATATAGAAATACTGGTTCTTTGTATAACACTATAGAAAAAATTAGATAATCATTATGAGTACACACAATTACCATTAAGGGAAAGTAAGGTAGATGGTTTCCTAAATTAATTACCATTAATGTTTTTAGGCTTTTTGCTAATTCCATGCCAACAAATCTCGATTCAAATCCTATGACTGGAGCACTTTAGCTTACATCTATGTTACCATTAAGAAATGAGAATTAGAATAAGAAATTAGAACAATATGAGAAGTGGATTTTAGAAGTTTTGCGTACAAGAACAAGGAGAGAGAATTCAAAACCTATGAGTGGGGCACTTTAGTTTACATCTATGTTACCAACAATAAAAAAAATTGAGAAATAGAATGAGAAATTAGAACAATGTGAGAAACATATTTTGGAAGTTTTGGATGAAAGAAACAAAGAGAGAGAAAGAAAAATAAAGGTTGAAAAATCACTAAACACAATGAAATGTTAGTATATTTTCTATAGAAAAATTTAGAAGCAAAGAATCTAAAAAATAACTTTGTGAATGATTAAAATTGCAAGGACTCTTTGAATAGTTAAAATTGCAACTACTAGTCTGAAAAATATATAAACATATAACTGAGAATGGTTTGAATTATTATAATTCAAGTAAATGTTCCTAAAATATTTCTTCACAATAGGCATGCATTTTAGTTGAAACTTAACCCAATGTGAGTAGCCACAATGATGGGGTGTGAAGCACTGATAATTTTAAGAACACCCCTAAAATTTATATGTATAATAAATGGGCGAATCTCCCTAATATATAGGAAAATTTGAAGGCTATTTTATCAATAATATAATATGTATATATAATTTTTTGGCTAATCTTTTGAATTCTATTATAGAATATTGCAAAATATTGAAAATATTTCACTAAATTATAAGATATTGTAAAATCTTGGTGAATATTTCACTGAATTATAAAAAAATGTAAAAAATTGGTGAATCTTTCATTAAATTATAAAAACTTGTTATGTCTTGTTGAATGTTTTGTTAGGAAGACTCTGCTTTTGATTCTACAGATTATTAGGGTAGTGCAATTGAATAACATATACCTGAGCTCGACTCTCTCGACTTCTAGACCCTCAAATGAACAAACGCATGAATGAGGAGAGGAGGGATTTACTTATACATTTCACAAGCAGTATTGGGTCACTCACAACTAGAGGTATTAGAGAAACACAACTACACTAACTAGATTCAGGGAAAGTAGGGACTCCACTTTTTATCTCTCCCCTTAATGGTCCAATGGCCATGTGGGGACCCTAATCTTGTTATACTGAGAAACTGATAGAACTAAACATTTTACACTATGGAGTGATTATGACACCCATGAACCATTATTACAGCATGGAGTATTATCGAGATCCACAACCTTAATATAGTGTATGAATTCCCAATTAGCTTACTTTCTAAATATCTCTTTTTTGATACCCTCTAAGAGAAAAATAACCTTCTTATCTATTTATATATACAAATGCCATTTTTTCCTTTCTTTTGTTGACAATCAATATATATGAATTATGTGATTTTATTTAGAATTTTTAGATTTAATTAGAAACTTGCAATGGTTACTAGAAATAAGAACATACACTTACAATAATAGAAATCACATTAATGCATCATCGCGCATATCATTAGAACTATTATGTTAAAGACTACTTTTTCCGAGATAAACTGAAAAGGTGTTTGTATCCACGTCCTTGAAATTTTTGAAAGCATGCAAAATGTGGCAAAGTTGTTTCATCACCCTCATTGAAGGAAAAAGACTAGATATCAAATAGCATAATGTCTACATATTAGGTAAAACATACCCTGTACATATTATATACAAACATTATGGAAATGCAGTATCATGTTCCAATTAAATCATATATTTATCATACATAACTAGATCCATTTATGGATGATGATATCAATTACACATCAAAACCAATCACCAAAAAACATTTTACTTTTGAATGACCCTTACAAAAAACAAAATATTGTAAAACAAGTATTGAACCCAACAAATTTAGGTCACAAATATAATGGACAAACTTGGAAATACAAATAAAAAATATATCTGTCACTAACTTCTTAATACAAATAAAAGAATCTACCAGAACGCTTTGGACAACTTTGCAAGCAGACTTCCAAATGAATAGGCATTCCACTGTAGCCTCGCCGTTATAATGATTGTGTAGTCATTTATATTACAAACATCCCAAACATCAACAATAACAAACATAAAATAAAACTTTTAGACTCTCATTAATGCCATAGATCCAATAATAATTACAGAGCAAGATCCTAATAAAATCATTTTTTAAACAACTCGATCAAATTCAGTTTGAATGTATAAAAACCATGTGGCATCTCTCAATCAAGAGTAGCATCCACTAACAACATATAAATGTCACTCGATAGATTAAACATGGAAAGTCATAAAATAAATCATGTCTTTTAATCTCTATAACACTTTCAAGGAATCAATACTCCTAGGATAGAATAAAACCCTAATAACACGGAATGAGCCCTAAGAATCAAGAGTTCCCGAGAATGCAACAGGCCTAAAAAAGCATCCATGATGAAAGGGAAATTTACAATATAACAATCTATTATAACTATGGATAAAAAGCATAAAAAGCATAAAAAATAATGATAAAAAGCATATCATGTTAATTATTGGATAAAAAGTGTGATGCGAGTTTGTATTCTATGATAAATTGCATGTGCGACATGCCCCTTCCATACTTGAGCTTTTGGTAATGAAGATGTTATGCGAAGATTAAAATGTTGAGAAATATAAGAATTAAAAGTGGAATCCAAAACCAGAACCTTCACCCTGTGAGCGCAATCTGATGTGGGTGAACCATGAATCATTGCAGCATTTATATAGAACAAGCTATCCCATGATTTTTTCTCCAATACTAGAAATCGATGGATTGAATAAAGTACCACATAAAATTGACTAAAAATGCAGACGAATGCAACAATATGCCTGAATTACAAGGAAAATGGAGGGAAAAATAACCCTTGGGAGCCTCCATTATTTAAAATTGGGAGTGAATGAATGATTTCAAAATTGGGGGTGAAATTGGGGCTGAAAGATAGATAGATTGGAGGGAGATTTTGCTAGGGAGAAAAATAGTTTTTCATTTTCCTTGTTAATATACTAGAGGTTATTCATTTTTTATTTATATATTTTCTAAGAGATATTGGGAGAATATATTTTAAGAAAATATCCCACTAAATTATTATAACCCCATTAATATAGACCATGGGATATAAAAATTATCCATGTTCAAGATCCATCCCTACTGTGCCCCTCCTCAACATGGTGGCCATATCTCACATGTAGGATAAGGATTCTCTACATAGGACCTATGCAATGATGTGGGTTGCTATGCAAAGAACATGACCCACATAAACAAATGTTCTATCCCAACAACATGAATTTTGGTATCAAACCATGGATTAGTGAACAAGAAGCATCCTTGATGTGACGAATCTCAAAATGGTAACCATATCATTGTGAAAGGGTAAACATGGGCTAAGGCCTCATGGATGGATTATGTAGAAACTCAAAACCACATGTTATAAACTAAAACTTTGGATCTTCACCTTGGAACACGACTTGGGTCATGATAAACATCCTTGATTTACTAAACCTTAAAATGTGATACCACATCTTACTCACATGGAAAACATTGCTTATGCATGGTCTACGTTGTGGCTTAAGGCCCCACACATGGAATGTAAGGCTTAGATATCGATTCCATGGACTTACAACATAGGTTTCTACACCAAACTAGGACCTTATCCCCAAGAAACATATCAAGTCTTTCAAACCTTGAAATCATCACCATATCCAATTGGAGGCCAAATATTATGTATTGTGTGCATGTATGATCCACCAAGTTAGGAAAGATGGCATGTAAACCCCATAGAAACATATGTTATGGAATAGTGCCTTACATTGTATCCCTAGACCATGGAATGGGAATAAACCATCATTGATATGTTTCAGGTGCTACACATGAATCATGAGCCCTAAAGGAAACTATATGAAATGTGGACCTAGAATTTAATCCCAAATCGTGGTCTAGTTGTAAAAAATTATTCATGGCGTTATGAATACCAAAATGGCCACAATATCCCACTCACAAGCCAAAAATTTCCTCTATAAGTCCTATGTGATTGAATTGCGCCCACTGCAAACTTAGGGGTCATTTATGGGTAGTTATGGGTAAATGAAGGGTAATTAGGGATTTGTTAGTGATACTTTAGGGGTAATTTGTGGTCAATGATGGGTAATTAAGGGCCATTTAGGGGTAATTATTGGGTTATGAGTGATGATAATTAGGTGTTAATAAGGGGTCAATTATGGGTTAATTAATAGTTAATGAGTTGTAATTAGGGTCAATTATGGGTTAACTATGGGCAATTAATGATAATTATGGGTAGGTAGGGGCCATTTAAGCTTAAGGGCTTAGCTAAAACCAATAGTTTCACATGATGTTGGGAATTTTTTTAGGTTCATGGTGGCATGTGCCCATTTTGAATCCTTGTGTGTGAGGCACACTAGTCTACATTGATAGGTTTAGTAGAGAATATGCCATCATGAATGTTTTTAAGCATCCCTTGGGATTATCCATGGTGTTTTCCTTCGAAAAAAGTAGGGGTCATTGAAAGGTTATCAAGGGTTAATTAGTGATAAGAATAGATTATTTAGGGGTAATTAGTTGTCAAGTAGGGGTCATTTAGGTGTAATTAGTGGTTAATTGCTGGTAATTATGTTGATGTATTTGTAACTTCAGAATGTATTCACTTGTATATCTTATGTATTGTATTGTACCCCGATGTTCCTATCTTGAGAATCATTAATGTAATCAAGTCATGTAAAGTCATAGAGGTTAACCCTCCTTTCTTGATCAGGGGAAAAATTCCCCACAATTGAGGGGCACTAGGATTATTAGAATCTTCTAGTGAAGTCAACCCTAGTAAGTAATTTTCAAGTCAAAAACTAGTATAAATAGAGAGTGAGCCTCTCTATTTGTAACACACACTCACTCAACTGTAGCACAGCAGAGAGAAGAGAAGCTACCACAACTGAGAGAGAGAACAACTGTTGGAGATCATCTTTCTGTCTTTAGGTTTTACTTTTTCCATTGGTTCTCATTCTATCTTTGAGGGAGTTGCGGGGTTTTCTCCTTTATGGTTTCCACAAGGAAAGGTCTTTGTGTCTCTTGTCTCTTGTGATTATTGTTATGTATGTTATTATCTCAGATAAAATCCTAAGATCATATTGCTTAAATGATAAAAATCTAACATGGTATCAGAGATAACCTAAGAAGAAGACACTATGTAGCTACAGAATATAGGGATTGTTATTTTTTGGGTCTCTCTCCATAGATCATAAAAAAAATGAGGCTAGGTTAACTCTCCATTGAAGGGAGAATCCTTCTGTCAAACAAGAATTTGATTCTGATCATTTTTAGTTTTTGACCTACCACTAGACAGGAAATTAGGGATTTTCATAGAAGAGGAATTTTTGAGTGATCCCAGCGTAGGATTGATCTCCTCCTCAAAATCTAATTTTAGAGACCAAGATCAATTTTTTTGGTTGGGTAGAACTCCGGAAAGTCAAAACCTAATTTTCCCCTAAACCAGAAAACCAACACTACAGAAGATCAACTCCAGATCCAGTTCCAACATCTCAAATTGGTAAGATCTATATCTTTTGTATTTCCATTTGAGGTTCTTAGTTAAGATGTCTCATCACACCAAGCTTGATGAAAATCCTGAAGGAGATGAAAATTTCCGAGCATGGAAGTATAGGATCTCACTGGTTCTTGAAGAAAATGAATTGGACACCTACATAAGTGGAGAGGCTCCAGTTCTAGAGGGAGATGAGTCTAAGGTATTACATAAGAAGAACTTGGTCAAGGGCAAGTGAATTATTGTTGATTCTATCGAGGATCACCTTATACCACAAGTGTCTTCCCTAAAGACACCTAAAGAAATGTTTGATTCCTTAACCAAGCTATTTGAAGGGAAGAACATAAATTAGAAGATGACTTTGAGGAACCGGTTGAAGAATGTGAAGATCTAGAATGCAGAAACCATACAGTCATACTTTACAAGTGTTCTCAAATTAAAGAAAAACTTGAAGCAGTGGATGAAGAAGTGGAGAACGAAATTTTTTTGATGACCACCTTGAATGGTCTCCCTAGGTCATGGGACTCCTTCATTCAAGGGTTTTGTGTTAGAAGGAAGCTAATCACTTTCAGTAGGATGTGGGAGGAATGATCACAAGAAGAATCTCAAATAGCAACTCAATAAGAAAAGATGGGAAATTAATATCAAGCTCTCACAGTACACACCAAGAAAATAAAAAAGGACTATCATCATCCGAGAGGTAAGCATTCTCACCAGAAAGATAACCCTAAAAGATATAGCAGAGATCTATCTAAAATCATATGCTATACATGTGACAAGAGATGACACTTTGCCAGAAAGTGTCCTAGAAACAAAGGTGGCTCTCACAAGAAGAAGGGAAACAAAAGAAGACATCATGCCCACACTGCAGAAGATGATGAACCTCCTAGAAATAGAATCAAAGAAGAAAGTGAAGACTCTTCAAGTGATAAAGAACATGTTTTGATTTTTTCCTTCATGGGAACTGTCACACATGGAAGCAAATATTGGATCATAGATAGTGGGGATTCCAAGCATATGACGAGATTCAAATAATATTTTGTGAAGCTATCCAAACATGAGTCACCCCACAAAGTGAAACTTGGGGATGACTACCAATATCCCGTAAAAGGTAGTGGTGAATCCCCCAATAAGCTAGACTCTGGAAAGTCTATGAAGATGAAGGATATCTTGTTTGTACTAGGACTAAGGAAGAATCTCCTCTCCATAAATGCATTGGATGCAAAAGGAATGAGGGTTTCATTTGTAGATGGCCAAGTCCTTATGTGGCCAAAAGGGAAGACTATAGATGATGCAGTAGTGATTGGAGAGAAAGAGGGAGGATTATGAAAATTAAAGGGCCATCTAGAACAAGCTTTGGTCCATGAATCAATAGAACCAAGTGAGCTTTGGCACATAAGGCTTGCACATGTGCACTATAGGGGAAATACCACTTGTAAGAAAATTTGTTGAAGGTATTCCACAAATACAGGAAAAACTTGAAGGTATTTGCAAAGGATGTGCAAAAGGAAAGAACACAAAGAAGACATTTTCGTGTAGCGATAGCAAGGAAAAAGGAATCTTGGAAATCATCCACTCCGATGTCATCCAGTTCATTAAGTGGGTATGTATATTATGTTTCTTTCATTGATGATTTCTCTAGGAAGACATGGATATATTTCTTGAAAATCAAGGATGAAGTATTCAGTAAATTCAAGGAATTCAATGTCTTGATTGAAAACCAAATAGAGAAGATAATCAAGACCTTTCGATTAGACAATAGTGGAGAATTCAGATCAGATGAATTCAAGTAATTATGTAGAGATTCAGTGATTAAGAGGGAGTTGAACACTCCATCTAATCCACAACAGAATGGGGTTGTAGAAAGGAAGAATAGAATGATTATGGAAGTAGCAAGGGAAATGCTTCATGATCAAGATCTTCCCATGCATCTTTGGGTAGAAGCTGCGAGGAAAATTGTGTATGTACATAACCATACTCTGCATAGAGTACTTGAGAACAAGACACCTGAAGAAGTCTTCTCCGAAAAGAAACTAGAAGTCAGTCATCTTAGAATATTTGGCTGTCCAGTGTACATACACATTTTGAAAGAAAAGAGGACAAAGTTAGATCCTACAGGGAAGAAGGGTATATTTATGGGATATAGTGAAAGCTCGAAGGCTTATATAATATACTTCCTAGGATTCAAGAAGATAGACATCAGCAAGGATGTGTAATTTGATGAAGACTCAACTTACAACAAATCCAGGAAAATACCTAATGCAGAAATTGAATAAATAGAAGAACCCAGGATCCGAGATACAACTATGAATGAAACGACTCTAGAAGAAGATCGAGAAATGGAAGAACCCTAGGAACCTGTAGATCCACCCTAGGAGAAGAATCCTTACAAAAGGAAACCTGCATGGGTATGAGAGGCTATCCAAGGTGTAGAAAGATATGGGGCTCTAGAAGAAATGCACAGAGAAAGGAAGAGAACTAGGTCCTACTCTGGTTATGTAGCCCTATTATGTGACATCATTGATAAAGAACCTTCCAACTATGAAGAAGCGGCATAAAAGAAAGAATGGAAGGATGCTATGATCGAGGAGTACCAGTCGATCATAAAGAATGATGTCTCGAATGTTGTCCCAAGACTAGAGGGGAAGTCTGTTGCGACTTCCAAGTGGATATACAAGATCAAGCATGTTGCATATGGCAGCATAAAGAAATATAAATCAAGATTTGTGGTACGTGGCTTCTCCTAGAAGGAAGGGAAAGATTATGAAGAAACGTTTGCACCTGTAGCTAGATACACTTCCATCAGATCAGTACTTTCTCTAGCTGTAGTGATGAAATGGAAGACACATGAGATGGATGTCAAGCCCACGTTCTTGAATGGTGTAGTGGAGGAGGAAGAGTATGTGGAGCAGCCAGTCAGTTTTGAGACACATGACAAGGAGACTCATGTGTGCAAATTAAAGAAGGCCCTATATGATTTGAAATAGGCACCCAGGACATGGTATGGTAGAATTGACAGCTTCCTTACTGGATTAGGCTTTACTAAGAGTAAAGTGGATTCTAACCTTTACTACAAGGTTGAGGAAGGGAACCCTGCGATATTCCTACTATATGTAGATGACCTATTTGTAACAGGTGAGGATGGATTGATTGTTGACATGAAGAGGAAGCTTGCTGCTGAGTTTGAGATGAAATACTTAGGTATGATGCATTACTTTATAGGCATGGAGGTGTGGCAAAATGCAGATGGAATCTCCCTAGGACAAGGGAAGTATGCAATAGAGATCCTGAAGAGGTTTGGGATGATGGATTGCAAGGCCATGACCACACTTATGGAATCGAACCTAAAGCTATTGAGTGATGCTTCATCAGAATCGGTTGATGCTACAATGTATCGTTAGATGATTACCCACCTTATGTACCTAACGAATATGAGACCAGATATTTGCTTTGTTGTGAACACATTGAGCCAGTTCCTGACAAATCTGAGACATGTTCACCTGATTGCTGCAAAACATATTTTGAGGTACCTGAAAGATACAATTGATTATGGGCTTAAGTATGAGTCTAATCGAAAGATTAACCTGGAGGGTTATGTGGATTTAGATTGGGCAGGAAGTGCCATTGATAGGAAGAGCACTTCGGGGTGTTGCTTCAGTATGGGATCAGGTGTGATATCTTGGTTTAGTAGGAAGTAGTCTTGCATGGCATTGAGTACAGCAGAAGCAGAGTATGTCACAACTTGTTCGGATAGTTGTGAGGAAGTGTGGCTAAGGAAGCTACTATCTGATTTGGTTAATCTCCAGTTGGATGCCACTTGTATATATTACGACAACTGGAGTTGTGTGAAGTTTTTGGAGAACCGGAGTTGTGACAAGTCGAAGCATATCGAGATCAAATATCACTATATCAGGAATATGGTGTAGAGAGGAGCAGTGAAGCTCTAGCATGTTGTGATGAATGAGCAGATAACTGATGTGTTGACCAAGCCATTAGCTAGAGTGAAGTTTGAGTAATTCAGGGAGAAGCTTGGTGTTCTCTAGATAGAGGTTCCTTCCAAGAGGAAGTGATGAGTCCGTGAGCCTTTCTGACATGGTGGTAGGATTGGTTCCTCCTATGGTCAGATGTAAGCGTTGTGCCTTTCTAACATGGTGGTAGGATTGGTTCCTCCCATGGTCAGATGTAAGTGTTGTGCCTTTCTAACATGGTGGTAGGATTGGTTCCTCCTATGGTCAGATGTAAGTGTTGTTCCTTACTATCATGGTGGTAGGATTGGTTCCTTCCATGGTCAGATGTAAGTTCAGATCCTTTCCCTAGATGGTAGTAGGTGTGTCCTACCATGTCGGTGGATGTAACTGTAGAGACTTTCCCCGGATGGTAGTAGGTGTGTCCTACCATGTCAGTGGATGTAAGTGTAGATTCTTTCCACGAATGGTAGTATTTGTGTCCTACCATGCCGACAGATGTAAGTGCAGAGCCTTTCCCCATATGGTAGTAGGTGTGTCCTACCATGCCCATAGATGTAAGTGCAGAGCCTTTCCTCGGATGTTAGTAGGTGTGTCCTACCATGTCGATGGATGTAAGTGCAGAGCCTTTCCTTGGATGGTAGTAGGTGTGTCCTACCATGCCAGTGGATGTAAATGCTGGGGCCTTTTCTTGGATGGTAGTAGGTGTGTCCTACCATGCCAGTGGATGTAAGTGTTGGGGCCTTTCCCTAGATGGTAGTAGGTGTGTCCTACTTGCCAGTGGATGTAAGTGCTCAAGCCTTTCCTAGATGGTAGTAGGTGTGTCCTGTCATGCTGGTGTATGTAAGTGCTGGAGCCTTTCTTGGATGGTAGTAGGTGTGTCCTACTATGATGGTGGATATAAGTGTTGGAGCCTTTCTCGGATGGTAGTAGGTGTGTCCTACCATGCTGATGATATAAGCGCTGAAGAAGAAGACCTACATGGAGGCTAGGCGTACAACCAGCATGAAAAAGGGCTGACTCTGTAGAACTTCCTATGACGAGTAGAATTGAGAGATAGTAACATTTTCTCAAGATAGTGGAAGTATTGATGATGATCCAACTTTGATGATGATACTGTGATGAATACTTGTGCTGATGAACTGTGTCAAGAGAATACCTTCCTAGTTAAGAGGGAGTGTTGATGTATTTGTAACTTCAGAATGTTTTCACTTCTATATATTATGTATTGTATTGTACCCCGATGTTCCTATCAGGAGAATCATTAATGTAATCAAGTCATGTGAAGTCATAGAGGTTAACCCTCCTTTGTTGATCGGGGGTGAAAGTCCCCACAGTTGAGGGGCACTAGGGTTATTAGACTCTTCTAGTGAAGTCAGCCCTGGTAAGTAATTGTCAAGTTGAAAACTAGTATAAATAGAGAGTAAGCCTCTCTATTTGTAACACTCACTCACTCAACTGTAGCTCATGAGTGAGAGAAGAGAAGATCGCACAAGTGAGAGAGAGAACAGCTTTCAGAGATCATCTTTCTGTCTTTGGGTTTTAATTTTGCCATTGGTGCTCATTCTATCTCTAAGGAAGTTGCGGGGTTATTAGACTCTCCTAGTGAACTCGGTCCTGGTAAGTAATTGCCAAGTCAAAAACTAGTATAAATAGAGAGTGAGCCTCTCTATTTTTAACACACACTCACTCAACTGTAGCACATGAGTGAGAGAAGAGAATCTCACACAAGTGAGAGAGAGAACAAATGTCGGAGATCATCTTTCTGTCTTTGGGTTTTACTTTTTCCATTGGTGTTCATTCTATCTCTGAGGAATTTGCGGGGTTTTATCCTTTATGGTTTCTCTGAGGAAAACTCTTTGTGTCTCTTGTCTCTTGTGATTATTGCTGTGCATTTTATTCTCTTAGATAAGATCCTAAGATCATATTGCTTAAATGATAAAAAACTAACAAATTAAGGGTCAATTATAGGGTAATTAGTGGTATATTTA
>LPNX011215456.1:429379-470779 GCA_001517045.1 Pseudotsuga menziesii | reverse complement strand
AAAAAAAAAAGTCATGAGAATTAAACTTTTGGAAGCGGTCTTTAAGACATCGCCCCAAAAAGTAAAACTCTCTTGAATTTTAAAGGGGATTTAGAAAAATGCCTTGAAACATATATTTAGGGTCATTATTTCTAAACCCCCCCTTAAATGTCATGGGGATTAAACAATTGGAGGTAGGTTTCTACAAAACACCATCAAAAGTTCAATTCTCAAGAATTTTGGCGGGGGGTTTTCAAAAATGACCTTGAAAAAGATCTTTAGCAGGGGAGGGGGTATTTAAACCCCCTTCCCCCTGAAAAAAGATGTAATGAGATTTGAACTTTTGGGGGAATATTTAAAACAAATTGCCCAAAAATTCTAACTCTCATGACTTTTAGGGTGGGGAGGGTTCTAAAAATTGTCTTCAAAAACACCTTTAGGGGGTGTAATTCTAATAACCCCCTGAAACGTCTTGAGTATTTGAATTTTAGGGGCGGTTTCTAAAAACATCTTGCAAAATTCCAATTCTCAAGACTCTTTTTTTTAAAAGGGGGGAGGTTAAAAACCAGCCCCAAAGGCCTAAAAAACTTTGGAGGCAGTTTTAGCAAGACCGCCACAAGCCAAAACCACCCCTAAAAGGGTGATTTATTGTAGTGATAGAAAGTGATTAAGAAAATATAGAACCATTGGTATGGAATTGCTAAACATAGAATCACACCTTGTAATTGAAATGGTTTCAATAAAACAAGCCAAATAGTTGTTCAAACATGCTCAAAAATTCATGTCATTGATGATCAAACCTCAGTGTTCCAACATGATCACATCAACTAGTAAACTCTCCACTAGCCACAACTATCAATAATGGAAACAAATCAACGAGGTACTTCAAGAATATAAAGATGTTTTCAAGTATCTAGCTGGAGTACCACTACATTTCTAGGTAAAACAATCCATTGACCTTTTTCCTGGTTCTTCATTACCCAATGCATTTATTTATAGAAGGTCTATTTTACAGAATGAAGAAATCCATAGAAAAATTTAAGACTAGATCCAAAAAGGGAATATTCGACCCATCTCCTCTCCTTGCAGAAGTACAGTCATCCTAATACCTAAAACAATATGGGACATGGCACATGTGCATTAACTACAGACCTCTTAATAATATTTTAGTAAATAATTGGCATCATCTTCCTAGAATATATTATTTACTTGATTTTCTGAAAAATACTAAATTCTTTACAAAAATCAACCTTAATTTGGGATACCATCAAATTCCCATAGATTCCTTAGATATATGGAATATTGCATTCAAAAATAGGGAAGGTTTATTTGAATGGTTAGCCATGCCTTTTGATTTAACTATTTCATTTACAAATTTTATGAGATATATGGATGATGTTCTTAGACCTTTTGCATGAAAATGTGCCATTGTTTATATAGATGATATCCTCATTTTTAGCAGATCATGGGATGATAATTTGTTGGATCTTCAACAAGTGATTGACACTCTCAAACAACAAAAACTTTGTTTAAACTTGGAGAAGTGCTCTTTTGCAACGAAGAGTATCAAATACTTGGGATATGTGATTGACTTAGAAGGAATTCAAGTCAACCCATACAATGTACAAGTTCTTAAGGAATGGATGACTCCAAGAAACATTCATGAACTAAGGAGTTTCCTTGGTTTAGAAAATTGCTATCGTGGATTTGTGTTGGGATTCAACACATAGTTTGGCTAATGAATCAGTTGACTAATAGATGTTGAGATATAATTTTAAAATGGACCATATCACAAAAAGAAACTTTTGAGAATTCAATAACGAAGTTTTAACAACTCTAGTGATCGTTTTACCTCATTTGCATCAACCATTTGAAATTAAGACCCACACATTAGGCAATGCTATGATCACTTTGCCCAGTTATGTGGGTCATCCATTGGCGTTCCATTTGGGAAATTTTAATTATAGAATTTGCTAGTATTGGAATTCTGAAATGGAATTGTATGCCATTTTAAAATCACTTAAGCAATGGATACACTACATTCTATACATAGAAATGGTAATTCATAGGGACCATAAGCCTCTTTAGTTCACCTCATCACAATCTAAGTTACATATGATGAGAAAACTCAAGTGGATTAGTTACCTACAAAAATTTTAGATGGTAATCAAGCATCAAAAAGGAAAAGCTAATGGGCAACTGATTTCCTTAGTCAACCACCAATCACTTTACTCTTTATGGTATTAAGTATCCATGGTTAGGACACCATTACTTGGCCTTGGAAGTATGAAGAAGAAATTAAATTCTTTTAAGTGAATCACAAATTCTAGATAGGTTAGTTGATTCCTCTCCACTACTAAATGAAGGAAAATTTGTCTTTACAATCTAGGAAAATGTTATGTAGGTCTAGGTGAACACATACATAAGCTTATATGGGATGCACACTACAACAACAAAAAAGGTCATTTTGGAGTGGAAAACACTCTCACATCACTTCATAACTATTTCTATTGGTCTTCACTCAAGATGAATGTTGAAAAGTATATCAATTCATGTATGATTTGTGCCATTTGCAAGCTATTGAATCGACAAAAATGGTTGTGTACACCCTTTCACATTCCAATTCAACCATGGGAATTGATTTCCTTGAAATACTTGATTGGATCTCCCATCAGCGAAATCCAACATGATCAAATATTGGTAGTGGTTAATAGATTCTATAAAATGGTTGTCCTCGATCCTTGCAAGAGTACTATGACAGCAGAATAACCTTCTCAGTTGTTCGTCAAGTATGTTTTTAAACAATATGGATTACCTACTAAAATAATCTTGAATAGGGATTCCATATTTGTTATCACTTTCCAGAAAACACTCTTGTAGCAAATCAACACATAGCTATCTGTGTTGATCGCATTCCATGCTTAGACCAATGGATAGACAAAATTTGTGAATCGCACAGTGGTACAGTTTCTTTACATGCACAACTAAAAGCATAAAAAAACATTGGATGAAAGTATCATCTACATTCATCATAGCTATAATTGACCACACAAGTACAATTGATCAACATGAAAGAGTATGTTTGAAGTATATTATATATTTCATACCTTAAGTCCTATCGGCTTAATCATTCAACCGATAAGTTTGATCAACATAAACCATGAAAAATAACTCAATTTAAAATATAAGGTTTGTGTTATTAAGAAATAATCATGAGAGATGTTGCATTGAGCTAGTGAGAAATCAAAAGCGCAACACAACATGGATCAAATTCCTCATTCATTCAAATGTATTTTACACCACTATTATAATAGATCAAATTAAATATGAAAGATCTTGAAGATATCCACCCATATGTCCAAGAGCCCCTTACCATCAACACCATTGTTAGAAAGGAAGCACACCACAAAAGGGACCATACCACAACAAAATTATTTTGAACAACTCAATAAAAAGGTTTGCACATCTCTAGTGCTCATGTGACCTTATTTGCATCAACCATTTGAAATTTGTATTGACACATTAAGCAATGCTATGGGAATCATGATCAGTTAAGTAGGTCATCCATTAGTGTTCCATTTGGAAACTCTCAATGATACTATTCACAAGTATTTGAATTATGAAATGGAACCGTATGCCATATTACAATCACTTAAACAATGGATATAGTGCATTCAAGATAAATAAATGGTCACTCATATGGACCATAAATATCTATAGTTCTCTTCGTCACAATATAAGTTATAGATGATGAGACAACTCAAGTCGATTAGTTACCTACAACAATTTCAACCAATAACTAAGCATTGAAAAGGAAAATCCAATGGGAAACTAATTTCCTTAGTCAACCACAAGTCACTTCACTTATTATGGTGTTAAATATGCATGGTTATGTCACCATTACTTGGCCTAAGAAATATTAAGAATAGATTGAATTGTCCTAAGTGTATAAAAAAACCTAGATAGGTCAGTCAGATCCTCTTGAATACCACATGAAAGAAAATTTTCTTTACAAGATAGGAAAACTTTGTGTACATATAGGTGAACAAATAAATAAGCTCATTTGGGATAGATACTACAACAAAAAAATAGGTCATTTTAAAGTGAATAATACTCTCACATTACTCCATAAGAATTTTGATTATCCTTCACTAAATACAAATGTCGAAAAGTATATCAAGTTATGTGTGGTTTGTTCCATCACAAAGGCATTGAATCGATGAAAATGGTTGTGTACACCCTTTCCCATTCCAATTCAACCATGGGAATCCATTTCCTTGGAATAATTTCCTGGATATCGTTTCACCAAAACCCAACATGATACAATATTTGTAGTGGTTTATAATCTCTCTAAAATGGTTTTCTTCATTCCTTGCAAAAACACTATGATAATACAAACGTATGATTAGTTTTTCTTTAAGCATGTTTGGAAAAACTATGGATTATTGACTAAAATAATATTCTAACAGAAATTCCATATTCGTTAACACTTTATGGAAAACACTATGGTAGCAACTCGACACACAACTCTATATCAATTGCATTCCATGCTCAGACCAATGGACAGACAAAAGTTGTGAATCATAATTGGTGGTATAGATTCTTTGCATGCAAAAACAAAAACATTATAGAACATGGGATGAAAGTCTCTTATACATCCATCATAGCTATAATCAAGCATGCCAGTACAATTCAACATGCAAGAGTATGTTTGAAGTTTGTTATAGATTTCATCCCTTAATGCCTATCGAATTAGTCAATCAAACAAAAAATTTGAACGATATAGACCATGAACAACAAGAAGTTGAAAAACCATGAAATGCCAAAGATATGGCTTATGTGATTCATAAATAAGCATGAGAGATGTTGCATTGAGCTAGTGAGAAATACAAATCCTAGCATGATATGCATTGTATTTCTCATTCATTCAAATATGGGAATCAGGTCTAGTTCAATCTTAAGAAATAAATATTTAATGGTTTGATAGGAATTTGAATCCTTTACGATATGGTACTTGGCACCATGATTGAGAAAATTGGGGAATGATTTTGATCTCCACATTCCAACATATATGGGTTTGCATCCTATATTCAATGTGGACTTGCTTCAACTATATTTTCCACCACTATTATAATATATTGACTTAAAACTGAAAGATACAAAATACATCCATCCATATGTTCAATAGACCCTTACCATCAATACCATTTTTGGAAAGCAAGTAAACTACATAAGGAACCATATCACAACAAAAAGATTTTGAACAACTTAATAACGAGGTTTGCATAACTCTAGTGCTTTTATTGCCTTATCTACATAAACAATTTGAAATTGAGGCCAATACATCAAGTAATGCTATGGGAACTGTGATCACTTAAGAAGGTCATCCATTGCTGTTCCATTTGGAATCTTTCAATATTACTATTCACAAGTATTTGCATTATGAAATGGAACTATATTCCATTTTACAAGTACTTAAGCAATGGATACACTACATTTTAGAAAAATAAATGGTCATTCATAGAGATGATAAGCCTCTACAATTTGCTTCCTCACAATCTAAGTTACATATGATGAGACAACTCAAGTGGATAATTAGTTACCCTACAACAATTTCAGCTGGTAACTAAGCATCGAAAAGGAAAAGCGAATGGGAAACTAATTTCCTTAGTAAATGACCAATCAATTAACTTTTTTATTTTGTTAAGTATGCATCATGATGACACCATTACTTGGCCTTAGTAGTATGAACAATATACAAAATTATCTTAAGTGTATCAACAAATCTAGTTAAGTCAGTCAATTCTTCTTGACCTACATGAAGGACAATTTTCTTGACAAGCTTGTACAAATTTGTGTATCTCTAGGTGAATACATGCATACGCTCACTTGGGATGCACACTACAAAAAAAAACGTCATTTTAAAGTGAAAAATGCTTTCACCTTACTCCATAAGTATTTATATTGGCCTTCACTCAAGATGGATATTGATAAGTATATCAAGTCCTGTGTGGTTTGTGCCATCATCAAGCCATTAAATCAATGACAATGGTTGGGTACACCCTTTCCCATTATAATTCAACCATGGGAATCCATTTCATTGGACTACTTGACTATATATCTCGTCACAAAAAATCAACATGATACAATCTTGGTAGGGGTTGATAGATTCCCTAAAATGGTTTTCCTCATTCCTTGTAATAAGACTATGAAAACAGAACAAGCTGCATAGTTTTTCTTCAAGCATGTTTGGAAACATTATGGCTTCCTGACTAAAATAATCTCTAATAGAGATTCCATATTTTTCAACACTTTTTAGAAAACACTATGGCACCAACTCAACACAACTATCTATCTTGATCATGTTCCATGCTCAGACCAATGGAAATACGAAAGTTGTAAATCAAAAGGTGGTACAATTGCTTTTCATGCACAACCAGAAGCATCATAGGACATGGGATGAAACTCTCATGTACATTCATCATAGTTATAATTGAGCACACCAGTACAATTCAACAAGAAAGAGTGCGTTTGAAGTATGCTATATATTTAATCACTTAACGCCTATTGAATTAGTCTGTCAATTGACAAGTTTGATAAACATAGAGCATCAAAAACAAGAAGTAGAAAAAGAAATCAATGTCAAATATATCGTTTGTGTGATTCAGAAATAAGCATGGGAGATGTTGCATCGGTATAGTGAGAAAACCAAAGCCGAACAAAACATGGATCCTATTCCCCATTCATTCAAAATTTGGGACCAGGTATATAGTTTCATCTTAAGAAAAAAATATTTAGTGGATTTCATAGGAATACCAAGAATTTATGATATGGTACTTGCACCATTCTTGAAAAAAATGGGGAAAATGATTTTAAGCTTCACAATCCAACATATATGGGTTTTCATCCTATAATAAATGTGGACTTTATTTGACTATTTTTTTCCACTACTATTATAATAGATCAACATAAATATTAAATATCTAGAAGACATCCATCCATATGTTCAATAACCCCTTACCATCAACACCATTGTTGGAAATCAAGAACACCACACAAGAATGAAAACAATTCCCTTGTCTTAGGTGACCAAAGTAGGATAACTCCTAGTTCAAGGAAAGGGATATCCTCTCCCCAAATTGGAGCATAATTAGGAAATAAATTGGGATCTTTGCGACATAATGAGCAATAATGAGGAAGGTCTAATCCATTCCAGGGCTCGATTGATGCCCTCAACAAGTGCCTACTCCCATTCAATTCCTTGGTTGGATCTTACTCCAATTGACTCAGTCGAGCCTATAGATCTATCGATCTATCATCTATGTTGACTCACACAATCTTCTACAATATTTTTTCATCATACTTTCCTATAGAATTTGATGATTCTAACACATGTTAGATGAAATTCTAAACAATTAAAGGCATCAAGAAGATTCCATCAATGTGACAACAATGCCTCTTCATGTTCTTCTAGCCAATAGATGCGAAGAAGATGGATGTTATCCTCAATCAAATTACAACTTCATATTTCTAACTAAGAAATGACCAATATGCAACCAAGCATCCCTCATATTTGTATATATACATGTACACCCAAATATGAGAGGGTTCCTTGTTCTTAACTCCACTAATATGAGTCCCAAAGGAGAACGAACGATTGGTTCCTCATGGTTCCTTCATTTGACATATATTCATGAAAAAACATCTTTTGAATCAGTACACATCGATACAGGCTGGTTTTTGGGCTTAAGAGAGTTATGTCACATAGATTACTACTCAATAAAACATGAGATTTCACCCTTGGGGTTTCTCCATTATTAATTATTGACTTGAATTTTCATGTGATTTGTAATGTCTTTACTTCTAATAATTTATGTTTGGTTATTATATACATTGATTTGCTTATTCAGTATATTATTGTTGACTCCCACCAGAATAAATCTTGACTCATTCAATTGACTCCATTGTTCTCTTTTAGACTCCCTCGATGACATTGATGACGCCAATATTGTTGGACTTACGATTGAAGTTAGACCAAAAACCATAGGTGTTAATCTCCGCTACAATCGCTAGAGTTAGGATCTCATGAGGCGGTTAGTCCATGTAACAAAACTCATAGGGAGTGTTGAAACCCATGTCCAACAATATCCCACCCAGCGTGAGCCGGGTGAGTTAAGAACCATTGGCCTGTATCTCTCATACCATTTGTTGGACTTATGATCTCCACTAGAAAAAAAATCGTAGGTGTTAATATCTGCTACAATATCCATAGTTAGTATCTCGGGAGGTGTTTGGTCCATGTCACGAAACTCACAGGGAGTGTTGAACCCAATGTCTAACAAACATAGAGTCCTGATAAAATAGAATATCTAACAAAGAGAGGTCTCAATAATATATAGGGTTTGAATGATGAATCAAGACTACTCACCATGTCTATTTACTATTATAACAAGCCACCGTTGCCTCCACTATCGCTTCATTGTAATGAAATCAAAGAGATTCCTCTCATAGAGGAAGACAATAGGATCATGGACGAGATCAATTGGTCTCCCTTGATGTTTAATGATGTTTTTAGTGATATTGTTTTTGAATTGAAGCTAGGGCACAGGTGATTTGACGCCATTTTTTTAGGAAAAATTGATCTCATGTTATTATTGTTAAATGAGAAAAGTTTTTATTCGAAGCCAAGATCAATGCAATTTGTCACTAGTATTGGAGAAAATATTGTCGAAAATGAGACCTTTTTTGAATTGAAACTAGGACCAGGGAAATTTGGCTTTGGGATTTGAGTAAATAACATGTCATATGTGTTGTTTATTTTTCTCTTCATAGTTGAATGCTATTTTTTTTTTCCTTTAATGTGTTGATCTACAGTTATTGTTCACACATGATTTTATCCTATTCTTCCAGGGAAATAAACTATGAATAGGTCATCCCTATTGTTCTTGTCCATTTAATTTATGTTTCCCAGATATATTTTTTCTCCTCCCTACCCAAAATAACATTCTAAATATCCCACCATCATTTACAAATAACTACATGCACCATAGGTTTTAGTTGCAAATCTAGTCAATGAAAGCATATATGAATCCCCAAGGCACCTTGCGGCGAAAAACTAAGGAGTTCCACATCACAAAATTAGGGTCTCCTTTAAATCAAAGCTTCAATCGATGGTCTAAAGTGGAGTGGGTAGGTGCATCATGCATAAAAATCCTTGGCCTTGCAACCCTCTTTGAGCATCAATTGTTTATTTTATGAGATCCATCCATGCCTTCTGAAGAGAAAACAATTCAGGGGTACAACCTGAGGAACGATGGATCCAATAGACTAGAAATGGTCTATGTAGCCATTAACTATCATCATTGTAACACCCTCTAATTACTTTTGATATTTTTATTGTTATTTCCTTTCAAAGAAACAAGTAAATTAGATTATATATATAATTGGGAATTGGAAGCTTTAATAGTTGTACAATAAATTGACAGAAACTTGGGTTTAAAACAATTATCAAACCTACATCATTCTCTATAGAGACAAGTGGCCAATATTCAAGGGGATTAGTTATTTTATATAAAATTCCTAGGTAAGAAAAAGAGGGGGGATTTTGAAAGAAAAAGGATTCTAGAGAGAGATGCCAAATATCACCATGAGTGAAGGCTCTATAATGAATTCGTGAGATAGCATAGAGATTCCAATGAACATCATACACATGTTAGGCTCTGTATCAGAATTGTCAGTGAAGCATAGGAGAATGCTAGGTTCTAGGATATCTTATTCTCTCTAATACTGGTGGAAACTTGGGGCTGCAGAGGAACTACTTTAAACCCAGGAGTCTGGGAAAGGGGGTGAAACTAAGCAAGTGAAGTTGCTAACAGGTTTCAGTGCTAGGGTGGTGTGTAACTATTAAAATTATGAATTCTAGATATGTTTTATTCTTAAACCATACTTATTAATAATGCAATTCTTATTGTATTGAAAAGTTTTACATGTAATTTTATTTCATATGTGAATGCTTAAATAAACCTAAGATTAGTGTATTCTCTAATTACCGTTTGAATTACAATTTTCTTATACTTATACATGTGTTAGGTTATTAATTTAATAACGTAGGGCTTGTTAATATTTTGGTTTAAAGAGAAGCATCGAAACCTAGGGTTTGATTATTACTTTATTCTACAGTTAATCATCGAACCTGAATAATGTTTAATTAATAAACCATATTTTATTTTGAAACTAGCACTCGGAATAAATGATTCTAATTATTTCGTTCTCCAAGATTAGTTTTGGGCATGTTTATCTTCATTTATGAATTAATGTGAATATTAAAACTTAAACTATGTTAAACAAATCAACAATGGAAGGCCGTCTTTCAAGACGTATTAAATATACAACCAGGGTAAAGGATTTGCATACAAACAAATGAACATATTTATAACATTTTCCAAAATTCCTTTATAAGTACCGTATTGCTAAATATCACATTAAAAAAATAAAACCCTAGCGTGCGATTATGTTATCAGCCAAGCCAAGTTAACAGAGTAAAGAACACTAAAATCAAATATATAAATCCCTGAATATATATATTCAAACATCAAACTACAAGTTAAAGACAAGAGGTCGAAACCTAGTCGAAGAAGTAATCTTTCATAAGATTGAAACTAGATAGATGTTTAAGTTCAAAATTATATATTCATCTAGGATAAATACAACCAAGAGATACAACGCAGGAAAAAACAACTTTTCTCTCCAGGATAGATTCAAAACCAAACATCATTGCTTAATTATTTAAACGTAGAATTATACAATCGATGTCAAACCCTCAAAACAATGTTATGCCAAACAACAAACCCTACTAACTATTAATCAAAGTTACAATTAAAGCGAGAGATGAATGGCTTGAGATGCTAAAACCAACAGAAGACCCTTGATGTTTTATGACCAACCAACATAAGCACTGATAAACCAACAAGCATTTAAATGTCCAACCAAACCAAAAATTTGCATTCCTTAAACTTTAGAACAGGGATAGAGCCACCTTTTTTAAACCTAGAACTTACCCAAGGAAGCGAGAAGCTTTTAGCAGAGAAGCCATACTTGTAGTTGGAAACAAATAGCAGTTAGTAAAGGGTACAAATAGTGAGGAAAAACGTTTAAACATTTATTTGAATGAAGCCCAAATACCTGCAAATTTAAAGCTGGAAATTAGTGGTGAAACTGGTAGAAGAAATACCCTATCACTGTAAATGCTAAACGTGCAAACTAGAGAATGAATGGGAAGGTAAGTAGCTTCATAGGAAGCAAGAACCTATTGTTCAGTCAAGGGGCAAACAAGGCACCTGTAAACTTCCAACATAGCTATCACATATGCAGAACTGAGCTTGAATGGTGGTGTAGTATTTCCACTTAGGACTATGAAGCTCCGACAGAGTGGTCAGGAGGAAAATGAAATAAATAAAGTCAACCCTAGCCTCATCCAGCTGTAAAGCACTTGTGGATTTGAAAAGTTCTTTTCATTTAAATTGATTTCCTTACAACCTAGCCCTATAGTTGGATAAACCAAGATGAGCACCACCTCTTTTACTTGGTATTGTGTTAGGTTTCGGGTGTTGGGTAGCTTGTATACCCTCTTAAGTCTTGGAAACAAGGTAGGGTACTTGCATGAGGAGAAAATAATTAATTACCGATAATGCTAAGAAAGTTAAATGTTTAAGCCTGAGGGTGTATCCATTTCCTAGGGTAGTAATCTTCCAACATTTGAGGCGAAACCCTTACAATAGTGGAAACACTTTCTGCATAAGGGATAAAATATCTCAAACTATTAAGTTGGTGCATAATAGTAACTATTCTAGGTTACAACATGTGAAACAATATAATATTAGATACAAAAAAAATGTATTTAACACACACACACACACACACACACACACATACACACACATATAATGATTTTGAATTATGGTTTTTACTTTGGGTTTGTTACAAAATGGTATCAGAGCAAGGTTTACAAAAATGTGACCTATTGGGAAAATACATACTTAAAAGTGTATAGTACATCTAAGGACATTGACTATAAAATATCTATAAATAACAAAAGAATACCTATTGTTACACATAGAAAAACAATGGTAGAACCTGAGTGAAATGTGGGAGAAGAATACATACTAGAAGACATGCCAACTCTAGAGAATTCAAGTCTCTTTGTGGAACTTGGAACAAAGCATAATGCATACATGCAGTTAGAGATGTTGTGGACAACGAGGAGTTTGAAAGTGGATATGGAAAGTCTTAAAGAATATAAAACCTTAAACTTATGAACGCTAAATCAGATCAAGAAGAGATAAATGAACTTATTCTCAAAAGTTCAATGGAACCAAAAAATAATAATGGCCAAAATTCTTGCAGTACTGGGAAGAAAAGGAAACGTGCAACACATGATGGAAGAAGTGAAGAAACAACGAAAAAAATACCTGTGATCATACAATACCTAAGGAAATACAAGGAGATAAAAGTTGGTAAAAAGAAAGAACATCTTGTAGAGCTGAAAGGAGAATTTAAAAAGCTAAGACCCCCAACAGTTGATGGAGAATCGGAAGAGGTAGCTGAAGTTTGGTTTCTTAATATTAAATGATATTTTCAGGTATCACTACAACAAATATTGGAATTAGCATCCCAATTAACGTCCCTTTTTAGTGTATTTTTTTTACATCGAGTAGTCAAACTAGACACTCAATGGGACGTATCATGGAAAAAACTTAAAGCGTCTCAAAAAACGTCCTTTTTTGCTTCCTAGATAGAATCCTTTATGACGTCCAACATAGCGTCTATTTTTCGCTTCCAGAATAGAATCCAACTTTGCTTCCTAAACAATGTCGAGGTTTGCTTCCTAAATAGCGTCCTATTTTGCTTCCTAGCGAGTGTACTCTTTTGATTCTTAAATGACATCCCCGTTAGTGCCATATTTGCATCCTTAGTAGCACCATGTTAGCATCCAAATTAGCATCCAATATTGCATCCATTTTTTCTACCACTTTAGCATCCCATTTTGCAACTTGTTTTGCTTCCAAATATGTGTCAATTTTTGCTTCCAAATTTGCACCAATATTTGCTTCCTTTTTTTCATCGTGTTTTTCTACCAAAATGATGCCAAGTATTTCTTCTATTGTTGCACCATATTTTGCTTCCTATGTAGCACCATGTTTGCATCCAAAGTAACGTCTTATTTTGCTACCATATCAACGCCATGTTTGGCTTCATCATTCATGCCACGTGTTACATCCTTTTTAATTGCTAGTTTCACATCTCTCTTTTTTTGGTCACTAATTTAGTCATTTTTCATAGTTTTATATACGAATTTTGGTCATTTTGTTTAGTCACTTATCTCCCATTTTTTGGTCACTTATCTCTTATTTTTTGAGTATTAATTTAGTTGCTTTTAACTAATATTATAATATTATTAGGGCATGGAGGAACCGAACCAACAACCTCCTCCTTGTAAGGCGGGCGCTCTTCCATTGAGCTAGTACCCTTTAAGAATTTGGGAACCTAACTTACAGAGTCCTTTATAATGGTAAACAAGATCAATACACAACTCTAAGTATCTAATGGTCAAAAAATGATGATAGATTGTATAAGTTCACAATATGATTAAGCAGATTATGAAATCCAAAAACCTTTTCTAGGAATTTTGAAAAAAACCCAACAAATTGGCTTAATGGGATTGCAAAAATCGCTATTCCCTAGCAATCATAAGTGTACCACTATATGCGACCTATCAACAATAATTATCTTAGTGTGGATGCCAAGGATATAGTAGATAAGCATGATCATCTTAGAGCCTTGTATAAGTGGAGCAATAAGGAGAATTAAAGAGGATGATCAACCCAATAGTTGGTGCTTCACATGGATCCTATCCACCATGGGATGAGCAAAGTTTCATCTTCCATCAAGCTAATGAATATCCATAAGGACAAATGGTTAGGATATATTGTGATGCCAATTCATAATGTTTATTCGCTTCCCAGGGTGATGTTCTAGTGCTTTCACTGGGAGATCTACATGATCCCCAACAACATTGGATATAAGCATATTCATGGGGCCATAGAGTATAGGATGAGGCCGTCGTTTTATATTTTTCTTTGGAAAACTAGGCATGACTTGAAACATTGGGAGAAGGAATATATCATATATACTCAACAAACTACAATGATGAAAGGGCATAGGACTATACTCTATAGTCATTATGCAGATGTTGGAAATGGGTATAACTACCTAAGAACTATGAACAACATCCATTTGAATATGAATGCAAAACTTCCATGTCAAACGAATACTCGATGGCAATGAGCTTACTATTTCTAACATAAAGAAACAAAGAAGCCAGAAATGGAAGCTCTAGGGGGATACACATAACATTAGAACGTAAAATCAACACTCTAAAGAAGTTCCATCTAGATTTTTCATTGTAAGAAAAAAAGCATTCATAATATAGAAAAAATTGGCTGTGATCATATAATAGGTCATATTTCAATTACCTATATCACAATGTGATTAGCCTATTGGTTAGGTTTCCATTTTGGTCACTACATAAAGATATTGTCATGAAAAAATCCATAATCTTTGGAATCCTATTATTATCAATTGGCAAATAATATCATATTTAAATCATAAAATGCCATGTTCAAACACTTGTTTCAATAATCATATCTCATAATGAAAGAAAGAGAAGAAAAAATATTGATAAAATCAAGAAAATACCTTTGATGTCCTAATGCAAAACTTGGTTGATATGACATTGCATACATTTCTTTACTAACACAACCTGCATCATAGAATAGAATGTGACTAAGCTGTGAAGTATGATTTTAAACTTGAATTAGTAAATGAGGATGAAGGTGGCGCGGATATGCCTCATGATAAAGAAGAATCAGTACTAGAACTGAAAGGAAGCTGAATTGATTATCATGATCAATCAAGAAGCTGAAGGACTGGAATGGAATGTTGTCAAGAAAGAGGAGGAATGCTATGCTAGAATAATGTGTAGCGTAATGATGATATGTTTGAGATGAATTAGGTAATAAGTGAATTGATGAAAACTTTGCTGAAATTGATTGCAGTCAATGAGAAGAAAATGTCTCAAGTTTTGTCTGAGACAAAAACATATACTAGTTTCCATATGTATGATATGATTGCCAGTATACAGAGAAGTGTGAGTGAGTATATTACTGCAGTTAGGAAGTTGGAAAATAATCTACTTTTTGAAAGTCAATTTGTAGACAGTAAGCAAAAAGGGATATTGTAGAGGGAGATATCTTCAAGGATATTCAGGAAGTTTGAGAGGCAACAATATTTGGGACAGTATTTGGAACAATTTCAAGATCAATAGCATAAGTTGAAGTTGGGAAGATTGAAGAAAATAATCAGCAGTTTGACAATGAATGTGTAAAGTGCAACAAAGTGTAATCAAGTTCTAACTAAAAAGACATTGAAAAATAAGTTAATGCATGGAAAAATACCCAATGTATAGGATTATCATAAGTCACTATGAAAGCAGAAATGATCCACATGCAAGATATTCATTCTTCACTCTAATCCTTGAAAATTTTGATAATTAATTTTCCAAAAGTAAAAAAAACACAGTAAGAAAAAATAAAATGAGCTGTTCGTTTACCATAATGGAAAATAACATATATCAATCTTACCTCACCAATAAGGCTATATTTTGCACAGTCAATAGCATGATGTGATGCTCTTCCAATACTTTCCTTCATCATTGACAACGTCTGTAGCATTCTACAAAATTTTCCCTAGAAATTGCTGCTTCTGTATCCCCACTAAGTGTCCCTCCAACTGATTTTTGCTGTGAGCTTATTTTACCTTCTTTACTCGATTCGATACCCATCATATTTGGCAGACCCCACTACTACACATTAACTCTGGGACGTCTTGATTCTGTATGGTCAATGGAATCCTTTGTATCCTCAGTTGCATCACCATCTAAGTGAAGTTGGAGTGGTGAATTGGGATTTGAACGACTCCCTCGGATTGGTGAACGAATGGAAATAAACATAATAGAATTCTCAGTTTCTTTAATTGAAACAAAATTTGGCAGAGCTACAGAACATGCTTGTTCTCGCTTAGCTTATGCAACTGCTATAAGATGCTTCATACATGTATATGGGGTAGCAATGTCAAAATCATTTGACATAGTTTTGAATTTTACTTCTTTTCCAGCATCATACCTGTAACATAAGACAAAATGCTAAGAACAACAAAGGAAAGACAATATGAACATTAATAAGTGGGCATCTAAATATAACGACAAAAGGAAGAAAACTGTAATTTGAAACGCAACTGAATTAATATAAGACTTACACTTGTCTAAGCTTGTTTTCTTTTTCTAAATGCAACTCTGTAGATAGTGACACATCACCCAATTTCATTGCTGTAGTACCCTTTATCTTCACCTTAAATTTGGATGAACCTGTCACCTTTTCTCATGAAGGCCAGTGCCAGATTTTATAGGGGAAACTTGCTCATGCTTGTGAATAGACAACTTCTTAGTTAATTTCACTTGGTTAAACTTCTTTGAGCCAGACTGCCCATGATCTTTCTTAAGGCCTATATTATTTTTCTTTGCTAGGGTTACAGAATATTTCTTCACCCTGATGCCCTTTGACTTGTATTAATATTGCTCAAGCTCACCCTTTTTTGCAACATAAGCTTTGATAGGAGGTGTGCTGATTGAGTTGGCTTGACTTGAAGCTAAATTTGAAACATCTTGATTCTTTGGAGAATGCAACACTAGTGCAGTTACACTATGTAGCTTTCATTCTTCCGTTTTTGGATTAGTCAATGATTCCATAGAAATTTTAGCATGTGTACTCCTCTAATCCTTATCTCCAATATTCCATTTATCCATATTCTTAGAGGCCATTGAATCTTCAAACCATGGATCCATCTGCTTCTCCTCTACCCATTTAGCAGGTTCTGAAGAAAACCTCATAAATGATTGATATGAATATAAAGACACCACAGGTTTCTTACTACCTCCTGTTTTTATTTCTTCTTTTTGGATCAATGTGTCTACTTTGACACATTCCTCATTTCCCTTAACTGACTTCTTGTCATTATCAAAGAATTTCATATAAGAATTTTCATCTGCAGAAATCTTGTATGCATCATCCTGTCCAGTCACACCGGTTGCCACTGGATCCACTAAAGCAATTGAAGCCTCTACAACACATGTAGAAATAGCTTCCCGATCCTCATGACATTGTTTAAAGGCAGGAAGGGCAGCTTCATCACTCGGTAGGTTACTTCTCAAATGATATTTATCATCCTTTGGTGGAAAACACAAAGGCATTTCCATAAAAATTGAAGACATCTTCCCATGTGGAAAATAACCTTCAGTTTCAAGACTATTAGAACTTAAGATATTATTAGTTCTCAAGTGGAATTCATTTAACACACAAGAATTATCCGATGACATATTTTCTCCATTATTGTCATTTGCACTTGCTATGCCTCCTTTATTCGAGCCTTCTACAAATTTCTTTGTTTCATCTTCGACTCCAATTCTTTCCCTTTTTACCGAATGCAAATGTTCATCAGAGTTAAGTTTATGTTCCCTTTCCTTGATCTGCATCCTTTTCTTTTGATGATCTACTCAAGATAATACTTCATGAACATTTTCTTCTTCCGCGCAAATATTTATCTTTATTTGATTATCCGATCTCTCTAGTAGAATTGATAACCCTGAATTAGGTTTCTTTAAGAGGTTTCTTTTCATCTTTAGAATGGAATTCTGATGCAAAGAAGTGTTTGGAACAACTCTAACTTCATTGTCTTTAGTCACAAATGTAGAAAGCACATGATCTTTGACATCAGGAACATAATTTTAATGAATATTTTCAAAATCTTTTTCACCCTTCAAATTTTCTTTACAATTTGAAACCTGAATGATCTATTCAGTGTTTCCATGTTTAAAAGATTCAAAATTGCTGACAATGTTATCTGTCACTGTTTTTCTATGATCTAAGAACTCACTTTCAGGAACTAATCGAGAAACTCGAATTTCTTTTTCCATGATTTTCCTTTTTTGATCAAACTGCTTTTCACTCATGGCCTGCTCTGAAATAATGTCTGTATCTGGTTATTGTATCCCAATTTCTTCAAGATAAGAATAAAAATTCAAAATATTTGCTCCATCATTATGAATATTTATTTCACTCTCTGATGACCTTTTAAAATATCCCTTTGTTGTCTTCAACTTTGGTTCAGTTATTAAAGATGCTACACCAGAAACATCAGACCTCAAATGGTTCTCAAAGTGGCTTGTAGGCACTGCATCAGCAACATCAGACCTCAAATGGTCCTCAAAATGGATTGTATGATTCTTTATCTTTAGTATGGAACTCATATTGTTGGATTTAGATGTTGATAATGAACTATTCTTTTTAAGCCCAGCCTAAATTGAACTGAGCATCTTCCTATCTTTCTTATGAGACGATACCAAGGATGTAGAAGGCTTTTTCTTATTCTCACCTACCCCATGTGTCTTTTGTCAGTTTTCCTACCTATGTACTTCCCTCTTAATACCATGTTTCTTGTCAAAATTCTCATAATGCATTTGATTAGATGTATCTTTTTGCATTTTCAGTATTTCCTCTGACTCATCAGTTGCTTCTTGGATTTTTTCATTTTTTGTAAACTATAATTTCTCTTCAGAATCCTTTCATATTTCATCAATAAATTATTTGTATTTCCCATCATCAATCTATGGCATAAAGTCCTATTTTTTTGTACCTTTATCACATACTCCTCACACATCTCTTTCACTTCCCGAGTAAAGTTAGTTTCAGCCTTTCCTCAACATTTGGTTGACAACTTATTTTTCAACCCAAAGGTTAATTTCTGAATGTCAGTAGGAGCACATAAACCACTACATAAGAAGCAATAAAAAAATGAAATCTATAAACCAAAACCTACATCTACTTGGAAAAGCAAAACTTGATCCTATATTTTGAAGACCAAGGTGACCAACTTGACATGCTAGAGACCAAAGATACACTTATCTGACCAGAGTATAAAAAAAGGAATTTATCCCATAGCTAATGAGGTTTGAGGAGACACAGGTATCAAAAACAAACCCAATGATCATTTTTCATTTTGAATATCCAAATCCTAAGTTTACAATATAGTATGTCAAATATTTCTTTAGTAATCAATTACAGTAAACGTGTTTCAACTTTCAACATTACTAAAAACACTGTCATCAAGCTACCCAATATGATTTTTAAGAATTATTCTCAGATTTAGTTGTTAGAAAGAGTCATTTTGATGGCTTACCAATTGCGGGGAGTCCGTCAACCCCTATATTGACCAATGGAAAACAAAGAGATGGAAATTAGTGTCGCGATGTTTCACCTTGTAATATGAAACAGGTCATAGAACCAACTCTTGATGGCTTGCCTTAGAGGAATTGGAAAGAGAAACTCCATCAAGGATCAACTTCTATTTCTGATAAAGGTGTCTATCCCAGGAGCAACCAAAGATGATTATTTAGTATGGATGCCAATCATATCTGTTATGAATATTAGGTTGTGAATTGAGTAATCTGTTAAAATTTTACTGGTGGGTGATCTTAGAATTTGAAAAATATTGTTGCAGAATGAGAGATCAATTATCTATGGTTTGATTGGTGTAGTTGGAAGCACATAAATTTGAATTGAAAATAGAGATCTGATTGGTTTTGTAAACTGATAGGTCACCTTGAGAATTTGTGAAGAAGAAGAGGAGAAAGAGATCCACTTTACATCAATCAGGAAATGGGGAATGGCCCAGAAACAAAGTTTTGGTAGCTAGGATTGGTGAAGAAGGTAGCTAAGAAAGATGGAGATGCTGTGAGTGTCTTTTGATGGGTGTTGGTTTCAGAACAAGAGAGTTTTTGTGGGATTAATGCTTTTAAAGGGAATTTTATATGAGTGACTTGATGTGCAACATGCAGAATTTTTTTTTCAAAAAGGTCTGAATGATAAATATATGGATCCATAAAAACAGAATCAGAGGCCCCTATGCATGGAACATATCCTTCACTTGGATTTTATCGGTCTCCCTTTCCAACCTCTTTTTCATTTTCCAAGAAGTGTTCACTACTTCCTTGGTTGTTTCCTCCTATTGTAATTCCCTTAGCATGCACCTTTGCTTGCTATAAATTAACTAAATCCTATATTTTGTGTCCACCAAATCCCTCTGGTTCATCTCTTGTCTCTAGTTCAGAATGTTCTGCACTGTCTGAAGCCAGTCCTCCTTTTCCTTTGACATGTAGTTTTTCAACATCACAACATAACACATCCCTTGATTGTTCCCCTCCCCAATTTGAATAGGGGTGCTCTTGTATTCTCTCTGCAATATTGCGATGTTTAGATGATAAATTTTCATAGGAAACCTTTGGAATCATGTCATATGAAGGGACTGTTATTCCCTTCCCTACCACAACAACATTTCCAGTTTCGAAAGCTCTGTTAGAGGAATTCAGAGCATGTTCTTTCTCACCATTAAATTCCACATTTTGAAATGTATCCAGGTTGGTTCTAGAGGCAACTATATGATATATGGAATCATGACCATCCTTTTCTTTCTTCATATTCAACCCACTTTGACCAACTACATCCTCATCGTGCTGAGGTGAATTGGTTTTGTCATCAGAACCTGATATACTATCCTGGCCTAAATCTCATTCTCTTGTTCTCAAGGAAGTTGTTACAGAATTCCATGCAACATCTACATTCTCATCTTTTGAGATTTCAGTCACAACTATGCTTGCCAATAAATTCATCCCACGTTCATGCATGCTTACCGCAGTTTCTTGAGAATGGATATAAAAGCCTTCACTGAAACCTTATGTGTTCCCAATAGGTTCAAAGTATTTTCTCTTTTCTATTTCAACAGTCCCATTTGCTGGGTCTTCCTTTAGCTCTTCCCTTTCACCAGGTCCTGATGATAAAATTTGAGTAGTTTTTCCCATTTCCAGCATTTTTTCCCTACCTTCACCATTAACGCTGCACTCTTCCATAGGAATAACACTTGATAATTTGATTCTATTTCTCTGGAAATACTTTCTATTAACCCCTGGAGAGGAATTACCATAAAAATTAATATTCTATTCTTTTGTTTTCCCATAGTGCACATCCTCTTTTTCTTTCTTTCCAGGAGAAGGGCCCCGGATCCCAGGAATTGCTTCATCTTCCTTTGATCCATAATTTACACTTCTAGAAGGACTTTGGGATGGGTTAGGAAGTCTTACTATCAACCTCTAACTACTATCCCCCTGAGCAATAATTGTTCCCTTGTCAGATAATTATCCAGAGAGTGAGTTTTTCTCGGTTGTTGTATTTCTACTCCATAACTGTGCTTTCCTCCCATTGATTCTTTGTGGCTCCCAGATAGAAGTGAATTTGGAACATTTTTGTTTGAAATCTTATGTGGTGAAACAAAACAAGAATACTTGTTACGAATTGGACATACTATAGAACTCCGAGTATCTTCTTTATAAATTGGACTAGCGGTTTTCACATGCGCACTTGAACAAGTTTGACTGTTATTCTATGACTAACTAAAGCGGTTACTCTTCTCTTCCTTACTTGCGAGCACTATTAGATCAATGGTACCACTAAAAACTGAAATATTTCAATGGGACGCCTTAGAAATATTTTTTGGGGAGGGGGATACTGACACCTTGATAGACCCAAGAGGAACTGAAGCCAATTTTCCATCATCCCCTTAGCATATCCTATTTGAAAATTCTTTTGAAGTAGGATTCAATGGAGCCAAGACTTTTGAAGTAATTTTAGGAGAACCGCTACCTTTGTTTATGTGTACAGAAGAAACCTCCCCTGAAATCTACTTATTGGGAAGTGGAATACCATGTGTTGGCACAAACTTCATATCATTGTTCTTCATGTTCTCATCAACACATTTCTTCCATGCATCAACCAAATACCTTGATTTCTTCTAAACATTTGTGTTCTTGTGGCTGCACAAATGATTCACTGACTTTCCAACATTACATGTCTTGATAGCTTCAAGATCTACAGGAAGTATACCAAGGGCCTCTAATAATGCAAAAAGAAAGTCGCCATAGGGTTTCTCATCTTCCTTGGCACTGCCACTATCCCCAAAATTCCCTCTCTGCACTTCTTGAATCCAGTCATCTAAAATAGATAGACGTCCCAATTGCACAAATTGACTGAGACAATCCCTATTATTAGTGGTAGTAATCACTCCTACAAGCATGGTACGATGCATGACCAAATTTCTTTCTTTCTTTATGTTATCCTTTCTATACTGCTTCATAAAATATACAAGCTTCTCAACACTTGATGAACTGAAAAGACTCCCTTCCTTGTCTGTTATATCCATAATTTCTTATGGCCTTGAACTACATTCTTGCTTAAGATACCCAAATGCATTTTCATCTCCCTTCGAGAAACGACTACGTTTAACCACTTCCTTGTTGTTTCGATCCATACGGTCCCTTTTCTTGCTCTTAACTTGAGATGCACATAATCCATTTTGAATATTGTTTGAACCAGTTTTAAGCGGTGTTGGAACGTTCACAGTTCTAGGGGACAACCCTCCTGAGTGCATGGTTTCCTACATTTTTCTTTTGGTCTTGTTCAACAACTCATCTAATTCTTCTTGATTCTCTTGTCAGCATACATGCTATTCCATTTTAGATTATGTACATCAGCTAAAACTTCACATGACAGACTCAACAGTGTAATTAGAGGCTATTGTTTAATTCCATTCAATTGCCATGTTCATATAACTTGATCAAAACATTCTGAATAATGCACCTAATATTGCATCCGATATCTAATTTTGCTAAAAAGTCATAAAAGTTGGTCCTATGCACCTTTGAGGAAAGAGACTCATCATCCTGTTAAAAGACAAGGTGGGTTTTTGCAACTTGCAGATTGAATTTTGAGTGTAAATGAATGGTCATGGATTTATTCGATCAGGCATATGTAGTTTACTAATAAGGAAAATAAACACTTAGATAGAGTTTTAGGAGCCTCAAACTAAGATTGATGTTTCTCTAGACCACTGAAAAGTAAAGTGTTAGTTCAACTTACTAAGCAATAGAAAAATTCACAGTACTCCCATCCCACCTGGGGCTAGATAGCAATATTTTCCTGCACTGATTTTTAGGTGGAGATTCCATTTTCTATAGATTAGTCAATAGAAATTGCATTCTAATCAACTCATGCCCATTTTTAGAAGCATGGCCTTAATTTAAGTAGGCTGATGATACCCTTCTGTGATCCTGCTAAATATATAATCAAGTCATAAGCAAACAACAAAACAACAAATCTTGTATTTCAGCATGCAATTTTGGTTGATTAACCAAAATACTGTTTTTTATGATTTCCCATTGGCAACTAAGTTTCCAATATCATCTATAAACAACAACCAAAAAGTCCTATCATCATCAGCCGCAGTTCAGAAGTTTGAGGTCCTTTGTTTTCAGTGCATAAGTATTTGTAGACATTAAAATTTTCAATACATGTATATATATTTTCATATTTATGTGACATCTTTTTTTAAAGAAATGCTTTTTGAAAGCAAAAACTATAAAAGAAGTGCAAACAATAGTGAATTACCAATTATGATTGGCATAGATCAGTGTATGTATCTGTAACACTGTTGTTTCAACAATAATACTACCCATTTTATTACATTAATATATTAAATTTTCCATGTCAACTCCTGCCAGTATATAAATAAGTTAAAATAACAAGTGATCCAAAAAACCAAGTTGACTCAAGATTCCAAACTCTGTTTTAAGGGGGCTTATTGCTGGAAGAGAAAAAGGTTAAGCTAATATCATCCCTTAAACAAACGTTTGAGGATCATGAACTCAAAAAAAATGTGAGCTTACTGTTCTGAACCAACATACAATATGAGAATCATGAACTCAAAATAGAAGTGAGCCAAATTTTTTGAGCCAACATATAGTATGAGAATCATCAACTCAAAACAGAAGTGATCTTAATGTTCTAAACCAACACACAATGGTAAGAGTCTTATACCTTGTAAGAAGGTCATCAAAGGCCATGAAGCAGTGAAATTGTTCTTTGTATATGTATGGATACATTTTGGTTTGATAAGTTCAACAATGTCTGATTGAGCATCTAGATTTACGGGTCAGTTTTTGATAACATTGTGGGAGGATGGATACAAGTTCAAGCATTCCATTTCTTTTCATTTTCAAACCTATAGGAAGACTGAAGTGTTAACAAAACTTGGGTCCAATTGTTGCAAGGATATAACAATAAGAAACCAAAGACATGGAATGGACAAGTAGTTTATATTCAACACTCTTATAATAAGGAACTCATTCTTCCACCCATACATTTGACTTTGAGACTTGTTTTGGTTATTTTCCACCCTCACCTTTTGATGTCGTTTATGGATAGCAGAAGAAAGACATGCAGGGAATGCAGGAGGAGACAAATAAACTAGACAGGTTCAGAGAAAAGATGAGGCAAGTTCATTTGAAAGTGCAAGAGCAGCTTGAGAAGAGTCAACAAAAGCATAAGATCATAAATGATCAGCAGAGAATAGATCACAATTTTTAAGTTAAGCACAGAATGTGGCTTTATATGAGAAAAAGAAAGAACACAAGGGACATCCATGAAGTTGAATCCTCTAATATATGGTCTTCTTGATATCACTAAGCAAGTTAGAGACAGTCCCATCAAGGAAAAGGAGAATATATGCTTGAGACAATCCCATCAACGAAAAGGAGAAGATCAGTAAAGCTTCAAAATGTGACTTTTCTTAAATTGTTCCTTTCCACACCAAGTTTGAATAGAGGTGCATGTCTAGTTGGGGTTGCAAAAATTATGGAGGAAACCTACCTTCGAAGGTTGTCTAAAGGAGTAACATACTAGAAGGTCCCTTAAGAAGATTAGGGTAGTTCCTCTATTGGTGTTATGGGACATTTGATTATCTAGGAATGCTCATATTTTTTTAGAAAAACCAACTCCATCCTTCCAAATTATCATTGAAGTATACTCATTGCTTCAGTTCTACAAAGAAGTTTCAAAGTTGAAACTTGTTAGATTCTTGGAGTTGATAATTAGAAAATCCTTTGCATGGGGATTCTTTGATGGGGCATACCAATTCCCTAGCCAATAATGGTAATGGGTGCATCTTCCACATTTCAAATTCTCCTTACTTACAGGTCAAGGAAAACTTAGGGAGAGGAACAAACAATGTGGGGAACATTTCAAATAAGTGGTATTGTATTGAATTTGATCATTGTACAAGAGGAGAAATAGTAGCAATATTGTAGTTATTAACTTATTTCATCTTCATGGTTAAATGTAGGATGCAAGATTGTAGAAGAGAATTCATAACACTTTCCCGCAGTAGATCTATGGGAAAAATTTGGGTTTATTCATGCTATAATATTAACTATTGATGTTTTTGACGACCTGTACATGTAACAGATTTCAAGACTGTTAAATTACCGACACAACTTGGATCTGTAATAACAATGTCCTTTTTTTTTTTAGATCTTATTTTTCGGGGTCCTTCCTTGATTCAAATATGAAATGTGGATTGGATGAATAGATTTTGTAGCATATGATATCATCATAAATGGAGGTATCCCAAATATCATTTGCAAAGGAATTGAAACTGTCAATGGGTAAGTGAAGTCAAGGATGTTTTTTTACTAGATAGAAAACATGTTAAACTAGTCTCTAATCAGAAAGGGTGCATCTAGTCACAAATTCTTTACTAGATGTAGGTGCACAATAAACAAGATGTCATTATACTTTTCAATCAAAATAGATAAAGCTCATGAAGAAATTGTAGTGGTTGCTGAAGTTGCTATTAATGCAAGCGATGTTTCATATTCTAGGACATTTTGGAAGGAAATGGAACATTACTTTGCCAAAGACGATGTAGATTACCTAAGGAAATATGTTGATTCTTTTTGTAAGGCAATGCCAATGTTCCAAAGTCCATCATTTTTAGGCCAACCCACATGCTTGTCAAATCAGAATTGAATAGTGATGCTATGAGCATTAAATTCAAAACATATAGTTGGTAAGTGGCATGAAAAATTGTAACCATTACATGTTTCATTATGTTTCTATCTCTAAAGTACCGTGTTATGAAATGGTGTTCACCATCGGTCCAAAGCTTTTGGAAGAAGTATTTAAACACAGTTGGAATCATATAAATCATGTGCTAAAAGGATAATCTACAAACTATGTCAAATATGTCCATATGGTAATATTATTGGGGTTATCAACATATAATGGTCTAACAACATCTTCAGTTTTTGCTCCAAATAGAACTGGCAGGCCTCAAATTCATTGGTAGTTGCAAAAGAAATTTCAAGAGAGGCCATCTGTGAAATGTTGGTGTCACCCAACATAAAGGAGGAGAATGCTCCATTTTCAAAGAGTGATCTAAGGACAAGGATAAATGGGAGAGGGTGCTACAGCAACTAGCATCATTATTGTTTGTCATAAAGATCAAATGAGGAAGGATATTGCTATATGTTGGGGGTTTTGTTCACAACCTAACTCGTTGGAAAGAAATCTTTAAATCTGGGAATACCTATAACTACCTAACACATTTTGTTAGGGTTCCCTACTTTATGACCACATTTTGTAATGTCAAATCATATTTTTGGGAGTTGGTTTCCTTCTACATCCAAATTCTAAGTGTGTAGTGTTCATTGCTTGATCTGGGATAATTTGTTTGTTCACTGCTTACGCATTTTCCTTGATGATTTATTCAAACAATTTAATAATTATTGTTGAGAGACTACTGATTACTTGAATATAAAGTTGATATAAATTATTAATTATGGTTGATGGGTTTAGTGTATCTCTGGTTTTATATTTTTGTAAAACAGTTTGCATACACACAAAATTTTGGCATCCAAGAATAATATATTGCACCCAGTCATCAAGACAAAGATTACATGTCAAGCAAATAGAAGAAATAATTCTATACTTTTATGACAACCTTTAAAAACTTAGAATTAACAATATGATTTGTTGTATGGTCTGACCTGTAGGTTACTATTGATACCCAACGCCTCTTTCAGCTACATAGTTCTCCTTATAGTTTAATTTCGCTTGTTATTGTATCTAGCAAACTGTGGGGGGAAGAGAATTTCCCTATCTCTCTTTCTCCATCCATTAACAAATAGCAATGGTATATCAATATTTTTGTGGCTGTCTTTAGCAAGTGGAATGCACCCCCTTGGTCACAATATCTCTGTAATGGTTTAGATATTCTTTAACCAAGGTCATGATTTAGATGCCCTAGACTTGGATGCTATGCCCCCTGTAACTTCTCAGATAATTCCCTCCTAGTAATGGATACTCCCTCCTCAAAGTCCAATTATGAATACAAAGTGCAATTTTTCCCGTCCAATGGCCCTAGCAAACTTTGAATATGTCCTCTTCTTGGATTCCTGTAGCGATCATTTTTTCAATTTAAAAAAGATTACATATTCATTCCTTAGTACACTATTTTTTAACAGAAATACCCAACACCAATATCAGCTCTCTTCTTGCTAAAACTTGACAGTAAACATAGTTATCGTTGGATCTATTTTCCAAGCTTCTCCAAAAAGGGGTTGCGTCCTTCCCAAATGGAAAAAGACCCTCTATAGTAGCCACGAGTTGCTTTGAAGATGATACAAACTCCCTATTTATCAGACAATGAGTTTGACTGGTGGAAGTGAGAGTTGCACCCCCATTCATAAGCAGTATCACACCCATGATTCTTTTATTGGATGCATCCTTCTCCTGAATGTTTAGATCTGTATATGAAACATTGGTAAATAATGGAGGCTCACAAAACTTACTAAAAGCTTTACTTTCTTCTTCAAATTGGTGTGACTCTTGTACAAGTGTGCCCGCCTTAACAAAACCTCTATTGTTGGGTCCCCACCATCTCAAATTTGCAAATAAGCTTGTGTCCAACCACAAAAATGAGGAAATGAGGTCGAGCGTTTGAGGTTGAGGGACCAAATGGGCTCTTTGAGTTTAAAGGAATCACACAGTTGAGGTATGGTTCAAATAGAGGGTTTTTTTATTGTTTTATTGTTTTGTTTTTTTATTGTTTTATTTGTTTTTGTATTTTGTTATCATGTTGTTTTTTATTTTTTGTAATGTGTAATGATAAACCTTATTATTGTTTCTATAATCTAAATTGTACTTTGACATTGTTCATTAACATGATGTTATGAATATATTTTCACTTTTACTTAATACTCATATGGTCATGTTTATAGGAGGTTTCATTATTCTCTCTACGAGGTGAAATCCTTCTTTGTAAGATTTTTAGATATTACTATTGATACATAAAAAATAGCAATGTATTTGGCTTTATGATTCTCTCTTTTCCTAGTGTACATTAGGGGACATCTATTAACATGCCATTTTTCTAGTTTTAGGCCATTCTGTTGATTCCTAAAGACATCATAATGTGGACTATGAGAAAAGGTACCAAACATTTCAAAACTTTCAAAAATCCTTGATTTTGCTTACCGAAAAATTCATACTTTCCTAGAAACTCATAGATAACATCACTCATATTGACCTATTATCCATGTTTAGCCAAAAACAATGCCAATATTGATCAAAACAAAGTTGTCATATTCTTTAGTCAAATTTGATCACTATAGGAGTGCAAAAAATGAAAGTGTTCCAAGATTCCTAAAGCTATGGACAATAATAATTATAAGACAAAAACCTGTGTTTTGAATTATGGCTATTTAAGGAATGATTGGACTACTACATGATGGAAGATTGTAGTTCAATTATTAATAAAAGAATAACTTCTATATCCAAGTTAGTAGGTCGAGTCTAAATAAGAGTAAGTTTTATAAAATTAGGTAGATAATGAAAATTTAATAATTTTTTTCTATATACTATGGCATTGTTTGAGTAAATGATGTTGAGAGATAGATAGTGTTATTCTCTTGTAGTATTGTATCATCATACTAAAATGGTGTAGTAATTTTGACAAGGTGCACAATATTCAAATTTAGGTAAAAGGCTGAAAGAACCATAAGGTATAACAAGCTCTGGGAAATAGTAGAAGCCTAGTTTGATCAATGTCACAAAAACTAAGGAAAATGATAATTATGATGGCCCTTGGTGTAGGGATAGGAATTTCTACCATAGTAGATGACATGCAGATGGAGCTAAGACCTTCTATGCTATTGGATCCTTAATCTTATCATATATAAAGATAGGGTATGATCATGGATAAATTAGATTGATGAGTATTGAGCTCAATGTGGTTCCTTGGTGAGAACACAAATTGGTTATTTTATCTTTGATGTTCCATGATGGTCTTGATGCTGGTACTGGTCATGAAAGAGTTGAAGACATAGAGTTTGAAGAGTCACACCCTATTATGGACATGTAGGATTAGTTGATTAAAATTAATGAACTAAGAACAAACTATATGGTGTTATATAGAATAACAATTCCTTGATATAATGTGATTGATGAGGAATCTAGACATGTTAGTCCCTAGAGCTTCGAAGAACCTAATAAGGCATATTATTGTTCACTTTTGATGTAAAGTAAAGTAGAGGAGTTTGGAATACTAGTGCGGGCTCTAACAAATGTATCTTCGATGCCACCGTTACTCCAAATATTTGCAACCTTATGTTAGTCCAACTATTTGTAGTTTTATGTCTTTTTACTATGCTCTACCTTGTGGATTTTCTCCCTTTGCCCCATTGGTCACTTTGGTCTCGACATCACCATTGTGATTGGTATCTTCCTTGATCTAGGTTATATGGTTGAAGGGTCATCTAAGTATGGAATACTTAAACCTAACTTAGGAGGAAGAGATATCACAAATATTGAAATGGAGACCATATCCTTCTTGTAGGTCAACAATTACATATGCAAAGGATTTTACGATGGCTTTGGGCCCACACATATTCCATGAGTCCTAGAGGAAAATTATATGGATTCAAACTGTATATTTTGATCTTGGACTGTGTTTAATGTCATGATAACCATCCCTGATGTGCCAAAATCAAAATGGCATGTTAATTCTCAAAAGATGGACATATCTCCCATCCAAACATTACCTCTAATGATGGAAGATGTCAACACTCATAAAGTCTTTCATTAAATGAAGGTTGAATGCAAACAAGTTCTTGATGCAATTGAGGTTCAAATGAAATAGTGCATAGTATAAAGTAGACAAATGGCCATAAGGAGTTGAACCTTCTTGATAACATTAAAAAAAATCCTTTCTACAATGGTCTCATCCTAGACTAGAAGTATGGAACTAGCCTTAGTGCATCAAATACACAACTTTTTAAATAGTTCCCAATGTAGGTAAACCACATACATAAAATTTGTGGAACATATGTGGTATGATCTATGTCATTTAATATAGAAATTGTTTCCATCCAATCAACATTGCAAACACGTTTCTGTAGTAAAAATGTTAGCTTATTTTCACTTTTTCCATCGTATTACCATGTATCCATGCCTTGGAACATCTATTCCATGCATTCCATTAGAAAAAAACTACTTTAATTCATTTTCATGTTGTTCCAGAATTACATGTAGAATTTTACAAATGAATTTGTTGTGATCACCAAGTCACTCATTGGAAGGTCACTCCATATTTTTCCCATACAAGTCACGAGTCGTGCTACTAGTGGAAGGTTTTCATTCAACCACCAAGAAATTATTCTTAAGGAATTATTACCAAAAATATATATGTGAAGCATGATTCACCAAGTCACTTACCACTAAGGAAATTTTCTTCAAACTTTTTTTTCACTAATGCACTTCATTAATATGGCCTTCACTACTACAACAAGTATGCACAACATCACACCCTTATCATCTAAAACTGTCACCATGATAAATTCACCCATACTAGACTATATCCATGTGTTGGTTACTTAAGGAATCTTCCTCTTGGATAAGGCATGCCTTTAAACCTCAATTTCCACCATAATACACCAAGGGAATTATCACTTCATCATTCCAAAACTTAGATTCCATGTGGAGGGCTTGTGGTGGTAATTTTGGGCCCCATGTATGGAGCATGAGCTTTAGAGGAAAATATTACAGCTTAAGACCTTAGTTTTGACTTTATTTTAAGTCACGCATCAAGAACCATCCCCTATGTGAAGTTTTCAAAATGATGACCATATATCACATGTAGACTACATATTTTCTCTATAGATTCATGCTATGTGATGGTCCATGACCCTGTAAAAAAATGGTGTGAACATAGGACATAAATTTAAACCCTATACCATGGTGTGGGTGAAGAGATCCATTATTGATGTTGTCAATCTCAAAATATAAAAATATCCCACTTGTAGTTGAAAGAACATTCCCTCCATAGAGATTTTGAGTGGTCTCAAGGCCTTACGACGCATAACTCATGAGCCACATTATTACATGTAGAATAGAGATTCCATACGTAGTTCTTATGGGTATTCTATGTTAACATGCATGGACCATCAACCCCATAGAAAATTAACATGGAATTAGACCCTAAAATTATTTCAAGGAGATTCCACCTAGTTTGTCTAAGAAAATGGAAGTCAAAACAAAAACTATTGTATTGTGATTCAAATTATTTATTATTGTCATATTTTGAAAATATATCATAATTTGAAGTGTATGGATGAATTGCAACTTTTATGAGAAAAACAAACGAATGATTTATTTTCTTCAATATGTGTCAATGTGTTGATAACTTGATAGGTACACAAATATATAAGATTGTGTGAAATTGTTATTTAGAATCCATGACAATTGAATATGTTGAGAGGACATACTACCATTCAGAAGTATTTATCTAATGTACTCTTGGGTATTTATCCAATCAGTCCTTTAGCCATCTTGAATTTGACACACATCACTACTAATGCTACTACTTGGATATATACATATATGATTTTGTCACCATCAAGGAGTTGATGGTTGGTCAAGAGGTGGTGGTGATATTCCCCTTACTAGGATTCAATTCCACCCAAGAGTGTTGTATGTTTTATTCTATGATATAGAGAGAGATATGGGTGTCGATTTTTCTTTGTAGTGCAACATAATGTCACACATATTGATTGGTGGTTGATGTGTAGAAATAATAGATCAATTGTATGAGAAATTATGCTAAGAAGAAGCACATGAAATAGATCTTGCTACTAAGAATTCTCACAAGCATACACAGGAAAAATAGAGAGAAGAAAAGAGACTGAATCACATGAATGAAGAGATGAATATTGGTGTGTATCCTTCCATTGAATAATGATGAATAATAGTGTACATAAATAGTACATCCCTCATAGGAAAATTGAGTTGTATGGAGATAACTCATCAAGCTGAAAAATGATGACTTACCAAAATAAAGCAAGCCCCCATAGGTGGCTAAACCACTTCCCAAATATATCAAGGACCTCACGAATTGGAAAAAGCATGAGTGATTTGTTAAGGATATGGAAAAAACATGCTAATCCTAGAAAATGGAGGAAAAGTCATGAAGAATGGGTTGGCAACAAAAGCACCAAGTTTCCTTGTTTGACTAGCTTAACCTTATCCACACAAAAGTAGAAAAAGCAAAATGAAGCAGAATCTGCTGTAAAGTGCTATATACTAATTTTGGATGGTAAAAGGCGGTCAAGATCAACCCAGAATTAGAAATAAATCATTCCTAGGATATAGATGGCATGTATTGACTTTAAGGTGCAAGTGGATGTCAACTAATTAAGCTAGTGGGTGAATAATTAATCAAATAATGATTAATTATTTTATCCTAAGTTATGAGTGGGTATAATATATTCCAACATAATACCCAACACTTACGTAGAGAGGAAGCACAATGTCCCACTTATTTTGGACATTTTTCGAACACAATTCCTAGCTCTAAACCTAGTGCAATTCCTAGCGCGGTTCCTTTCAAAATTTCTGGCATTATTCTAGGCACTATACCTAGATCTATACCTGGCGCTATGTTGGATGTTTTCTAGGCACAATTCTTGGCTCTATACTTGACGCTATGTTGAATGTTTTTCCTGTCGAATATCATTGAGAAATTTCTATCGCTAACCCTGGATTATTATATGGTGCTATGCTATTCAGGACATTTTTTTGGAGGCTATTCTTGGCATTATATGGGATGCTTTTGTGGATGCTAATTGGGATGCTAATTGGGATGCTAATTGGGACGTTAATTGGGATGGTAATTATCATCCAAAATAACGCCAACTTTTAAAAGGGGACGATATTTGGGATACTAATTGGGATGCTAATTGGGACGCTAGTTAAGATTTTAATTGGGATGCTAATTGGGATGCTAAGTAGCATCCAAAATAGCCCCAACTTTTTAAAATGGACTCTAATTGGGATGTTGATTTGGACACTGATTGGGATGATAATTGAGATGCTAATAAGGAGGCTAATTGGGACTATATTTGGGATTATAATTAGCATCTAAAATAGCACCAACTTTTAAAAAGAGATGAAAATAATGCTGTTAAAAGTGCCATCACATGGAAAAGCATCCACTTTGATCAAAAAATGATGAAAAATACACTAAAAGTGATAGTGGACGCTAAAAAGGAAGCTAAAAGAGACGCTAATAACATGGTTTTGTTGTAGTGTATATAGATATGATGACAACCTGATAGCACACTTAGAAATCTTTCAGCTGAGTGGAAAATATTCTCTATGGTGGAAGGAGGTTAAAAGTGTAAACACCATAGACAACAAAGAGTTGAGTTGGAAAATGTTTAAAAAATATTTAAAAATAAATATATGTCGGAACGGTATTATGATGAGAAAGACAAAGAATTCAATGACCTATGATTAGGAACATTAACCATGGGGGAATTTTTGACCAAGTTTGTAAATTTAGAATTGTCGAAACTGAACCTAGATGATAGATCAATTGCACTCACAAAATTACTAATCAAACATGCAAATTTACACACAAAGGAGACTGAAATTGGAGCATAACACTAATCTGTATTGAATAAGTGTAAAATAGCCAACCTTGTGAAGTCATATGCTGATGCAATAAATAATTACATGAGAGATTTTAGTGCATAAAGATGCCATTCGAAATAGTCAAAAGTAGGCTTACTAAATCTAGTCAAATCCCCCATAGGTGCATAAAGCAGTTTCCAAATCTGCCTAGGAGCTCACGAATTGTCAACGTCAAGTAGGTAAGATAATAGGTGATGGAAAGACAACTCATACATGCTTTTATTAGGAGAAAATAATGGAGGATGATGAGGTAAAAAGACAAGTCAACTGCACCTAGTCATACTTTCCCTTTTCCCATAAATCTTAGTAAAGCAGGCAATAAAGCAGAAAAAGTAGACATGCACTAGGGAGGATCTGGAATAAAGTAGATATGCTAAATATGGATTCTAGGAGGTTTCCCAATCACTCGATGACTTAGTTTTGTCAAGTTTGACTTCTAGGACATGTGGAAGGACAACTTGCATAGAGTGGAATATTGGAAACTAGGCAAATAAGACAAAAATGGATTAATTAATGTCTAAGGTAGCTAAATATGGATTTATTATTCTAACACCCCCCCTTAAGCCTAAATTATGAGTAAAATATCAAAAAATTATAGGGCCTAGAAACAAGGCTTAGTCACTATTTACATACTGCATGTCCATTTAAACAAGGAAAGAGGCAAAAACCCAATGGGAAAATCCTCCCTTAAACATGGATCGTAAAACAAAATATGAAAATCTTGTCATCCATCATGCTTCATAGCATGATTAGCAATCCCCGGCAGTGATTTTAGATTGCTGAATGTCTTCTCACAAAAAAATTTGGTGAAGATGTCAACTACTTGTTCTAAAGATGCACAGAAGAGTAGGTGAATGGTGCCATCATGCACAAGCTGTTTGATGTTGTGCATATGGATCTCAATGTGTTTGGTTCTCTATCTCTGAACTAGATCATTGTAGATTCTAATGGTACTCTTATTATCGCAATAGCTAATATTTGAGAACTCTGATTCGAAGCCACACTCACCAAGTAACCCCTGCAACCATAAACATTGAGTTACTGCATTTACAACTCCTCTGTACTCTGCTTCTATAGATGAGAGTGCAATGGAACTCTATTTCTTGCTTGACCAGCTGATTGGTTCTTTAGAAAGCATGAGCACATATCCTGATGTTGACTTTCAATATGTGTTGTCACCTTCCCAATCATTGTCAGTAAACCCAATCAAATCAAGATCAGTTTTAGCTTTGTAGAAGATCCCTTGAGTTCTTGTTCCTTGAAAAAAGTTAAGGATCCTTTTGGTTGCTCTCCAATGGATCTCATGAGGCTGATCCATGTATCTTTAAGCCACACTTACTACATAAGAAATATCAGGTCGAGTGAGTGTAAGGTACAGCAAACACCCAATCATTTGTCTATACAGTGTACTATCTACCATAGGAGAAGAACCTACTTTTTCAAGCTCAACTCTTGAAAGGAAGGGAGTCTTGCTTGGCTTGCAATATTTCATGTTGAACTTGTTCAAAAAATCCAAAGCATACTTGGAATGATGTACTTTTATTCCATGTTGGGATTGAGAAATTTCAAGACCCAACAATTGGCTCAACAACCCCAAATCAGTCATAGAAAATGCATGGTTCATTGCATCCTTCAAGGAGGCAATTTCTTTCTTTGAGCTTCTTGTAATCAGAAGGTCATCCACATACAAGACAATAATAATCAAAGAACCATGAATCAGCTTCAAATAAACATTAGGATTAGACTTGCATTGAACAAAACTCAATGACAACAAAAAGCCATCAATCTTGGCATACCAAGCCCTGTGGGCTTGCTTAATCCCATACAATGATTTCTTTATCCTGCACACAAAAGATGGATTAGTAAAAAACCCTTGAGGCTGCTACATGTAAATCACTTAAGTAAGATATCCATTAAGGAAAGCACACTTCACATCCATGTGATGTACCTCCCACTGCTTCGAAGCTGCAATGGCTAAGGCTAGCCTGATGGAGTCCATATTTGCTACTAGTGCAAAGGTCTCACTGTAGTCAATACCATGTACCCGTGAGTAGCTCTTGGCTACCAATCTTGCCTTATATTTCAAATGTGAACCATCACCAGCAAACTTAGTTTCGAAAACCCACTTACATTGAACTAGCTTCCTCCCTTGGGGAAGATCAACCATCTCCCAAGTGTTGTTCTTCTGGAGTGAGCTGAATTCTTCTTTCATGGCTGCTTGCCATATTGGATCATGTGCTGCATCTTCATATGTCTGTGGGTCTGATTCAACCATAAGATAGAATTAGTCATTTTGATGTTAATAGGGTTTTTTAGATGTCGTTACAGAATTTTTGGTTCCATTAGAATCAATTAGGATCCAAAAGTGCTACCACATGCATAAACATCATTGACATCCACATCGTCATCATCATCATACAATAAATCAACATCATTGTCATCGTTGTATTCATCATCAATATAATTGCAATAATACTAAGCAAGGAACCCTGCTACCTCATAGGAATGGATGATATAGTCTTATACTTATCAAATCATATCCATACACTCCATCATAATTATCATAATGCATCATCGTCATGTTGTTAGGGCCAATCAAATGCTATTAGGGTCTATAAAATGGGTTGGGGACACTCAAATTCCATTAGAGCATTTTAGGTGACATTAAGGTAATTAATTACCCCTCATAAGGATTAATCAATATCCAAAAGTGCTATGATTATGATCATTTAGGTGCCACTATGATAAATAAAGATCCAAAATTACTATCACATAAATCATGATCATTGACATTGACACTGACATTGATCACTGACGTTTACATTGATAAATATGACGTTATGTCAGACGTTTTCCAAACACAATTCCTAGCTCAAAACCTAGGGAAATTCCTAGTGCTATTCCAGACGTTTTTTTGGAGGCTATTTTGGGTGTTATATGGGATGCTTTTTTGGATGCTAATTGGAACGTTAATTGAGATGCTAATTATCGTCCAAAATAGTGCCAACTTTTAAATTGGGATGCTAATTGGGATGTTAATTGGGATGCTACGTGGGACGACAATTTGGATGCTACATGGGATGAAAATTTGGATGCTAATTGGGATACTAATTGGGATGCTAATGATTCATCCAAAATAGTGCCAACTTTTAACTTGGGACGCTAATTGGGATGTTAATTGGGATGCTACGTGGGATGACAATTTGGATGCTAATTGGGATGGTACATGGCACGACAATTTGGATGCTAATTGGGAAGCTAATTGAGATGCTAATGATTCATCCAAAATAGCACCAACATTTAACTTGGGACGCTAATTGGGATGCTAAATGGGATGCTAAATGGGATGCTACATGGGATGCTACTTGGGACGCTACTTGGGACGCTATTTGGGACGCTAATTGGGACGCTAATTAGCGTCCCAGATAGCTCCAAATTTTAAAAAGGGACACAAATAATGCCATTAAAAGCACCATCCCGTGGAAAAGTGTCCACTTTGTCCAAAAAATGATGAAAAATACACTAAATTTGATAGTGGATGCTAAAAAGGAAGCTAAAAGAGACGCTAATCACAGGGTTTTATTGTAGTGACTATCATTTTGTTACTGATTTTGTCTACTTTCTCAATTTCCGATTTCTGATACTTAGGATCTTGGAAACGAGAGATACCACATTTTTTGGGTTTAAATGTTAGTTTCCCGATTTTTGATTTTCGATTTTTGGAAAATCGGCAATCGAAAATTATGAAAAGCAATCCTTGTCAAATTTTGTGCCATAATCCACCACCTTGATCTTGTCCATCCATTTTTTACGCAATCTATGACCCATATTATCTTAGCCATTTGAGTTGGGTTTTTTAAAGTTTGAAGTGGCATATTTTTTTACCATTGTTACTCTTGTTTTTTTACTCTACTCAGGGTTTTTACTGTGTTTTTCCTCTGTATCCCGGTGTACAAACTCGCGGTTTTTTTTGAACATTTTCCACCGGAACCGATCTAGCGAATAAGTCTCGTCACCATCCTAGAAATTAGGAGGTGGATCAAAGTTCCTCATACTTCAATGGCCCGAATATAGGTGTTCGTAAAATAATGGAAGAATATTAAGAAAACAAAGATCTCTGCTCAAATTTGCAAAATGAAAGTCCAGTTAAAACATGCTCACTTCAAGGAGATCTATGAACCAATGAACCTATATGCCGAGGTGTTCCTCCTTTTTCCAAGATTTAAACCATTTGATTTCGCAATCCCACCTTCTGGGAATATTTCCTTTTTGTAAATTTGTAATCTTATTTAAAGAGGGATTTTTCCCAACTAGAGGTGGGAATTTCAGGGAGAAAGGGATCAAGCATTAACTAGGAGACAAGACCACTCTGAGACATAAAAGGGAAGTTTGCGGTTTTATCATTTTGTAATGTTTTGTAGATGAATAAAATTGCACTTATGCCATTTTATGTTTGATTGTTATTCATTGAATGTGTTTAATGAAGTAAAATTTATCTCCTAATCTTTTTAGTCTACCGATTATTAGATCTTTTATGCATAGGTTGGTTCTGACATTGATGTTTCTATGCTAGAGGTGACATATGAGATGTATCAAATGAATGTGTTTATTTGATGTACCTTATCTTTTATACTACTGATGATCAGTTATTTATCCCTGGATATTAATCTGTGAATTAATATTGTCTCTGAGAATTGTTGTCTATATCTATCACTCTAGGCAGGTTTCTTATCAATTTTACTTGCTAAGCTCAGTCTAAAGATATTTGAAAGAATTAATCTTGATTTACATGTCTACACATTGAGTATTTATTTTTCTTTCATCTGTTATATCTCACAACAAATCTTGTTCAAACATTACCTACCCTGCTTCAAGTGTTCTTAAGCAGTTAGTTAGAGATCAACTCTTTTATTTTTTGTTATCAATTTCTTCCTCATAGCAGATCATCTTCTAGATCTAATAAAACCTCGTTCCAGTGGAGGCCTCATATCCATAAGATTTATCCATTTCAAAAATATCGAGGATAGAGTCTTCTCTGCGTGAGAATGATTCGAAGCCTTTGGTTGGGTTATCTCGTTGTGTTGACTACCTTGTAGAATTTTCTAGCTACCTACACATCGGGCCTGCCAACAAGTCACAAACCCATTGGTACCATACAAATAATAGGATGGAAAATTTGAACCTAAGTTATGAGGAAGAGGTATCCCAAATCTTGAAATGGACACCATATCCTTGTTGTAGGCCAACAATTCCATATGTAAAGGCTTATATGATAACTTGGGGCCCACAAATAGCGCTCAAGGACTAGAGGAAAACGTTATGGCTTCAAATTATATATTTTGAACTTGGATTATGTATAAAGTCATGATAACTATCCTCGATGCGCCAAACTCAAAATGTCCATCATATTGTGATCACATGACAAATATCACTTTGCAATACCTTTATGGTGTCTAAGGGACACAAGGATATATAACGAGCCCCATAGACAAATATTATGGTATAATACTTTACATTTTTTCATTGAACCACATACCAGACACCAAGAATCATATCTAGTGTTATAAACTTCAAAATGAGCACCATATCCCACTTCTAGACAAAAGATTCCCTATGGAAGGCCAATATGGTGGTTTGGGACTACACACATGGACAATGAGCTCCATAGTAAAATGATATAGTGTAAGTTCCTAGATTTTTCATTATACAATGTAATGGTCCTCAAGGTCCATCCCTATTGTTCCCATCCTCAACATGGTGGCCATATATCACATGTAGGCTATGGATTCCCTACATAGGCCCTATGCAATGATGTGGGTTTCTATGCAAAGAACATGATCTCCATAAACAAATGTTCTATACCAACAACATGAATTTTGGTATCAAACAATGGATTAGTGAACAAGATGCATCCTCGAGGTGACAAATATCAAAATGGTTACCATATACTTGTGAAAGGGGAAACCTAGGATAGGGACTCATGGATGGATTATGTAGAAACTGAAAACCACATGTTATGAACTAAAACTTTGGATCCTCACCTTGGAACATGACTCGAGTCATGAGCACCATCCTTGGTGTACTAACCTTAAAATGTGATACCACGTATTACTCAAATTGAAAACATTGCTTATGCATGGTCTATGTTGTGGGTTAAGGCCCCACACATGGAATGTACGTCTTAGATATAGATTTCATGGACTTAGAGCCTAGGTTTCTACACCAAACTAGGACCTTATACCCAAGAAACATATCAAGTCTTTAAAACTTTGAAATCATCACCACATCCAATTGGAGGCTAAATATTATGAATTGTGTGGATGCATGATCCTCCAAGTAAGGAAACATGGAATGTGAACCCCATAGAAATATATGTTATGGCCTAGTGCCTTCCATTTTATCCCTAGACCATGGAATGAGAATCAACTATACTTGGTATGTTTTCGGTGCTACACATGAATCTTGAACCCTAAATGAAACTCTATGAACCGAGGACTTAAAATTTAAACCTAAACCATGGTCTAGTTATAAAAATTTATTCATGGTTTTATGCATCCCAACATGGCCACAATATCCCACTCAAAAGCCAAACATTTCCTCTATAAGTCCCATGTGATTGAATTGGGCACATTGCAAACTTAGGGGTCATTTATGGGTAGTTATGGGTAAATGAAGGGTAATTAGGGATTTGTTAGTGATAATTTAGGGGTAATTTGTGGTCAGTGATGAGTAATTAAGGGCCATTTAGGGGTAGTTGTTGGGTTATGAGCGACGATAATTAGGGGTTATTAAGCGGTCATTCATAGGTTTTCAAGGGTTAATTGGTGATAAGAATGGATTATTTAGGGGAAATTAGTTATAAAGTAGGGGTCATTTAGGTGCAATCAGTGGTTAATTGATGGTAATTATGGGTCAATTATAGGGTAATTAGTGTTATATTTAAGTATTCTTTGAGAGGATGGATATTAGGAACATAGATGAAAAATTTATTTAGGGTTGGTCCTTCTAACTCCCCCCCACACAACCCCCCCCCCCCGCCCCCCCCAAAAATAAAATCATGAGAATTGAACTTTTGGAAGTGGTCTTTAAGACATCGCCTCCAAAAGTAAAAATCTCTTGATTTTCAGAGCGAATTTAGAAAAATGCCTTGAAACATATACTTAGGGTAGTATTTCCAATTTCCCCCTTAAATTTCATGAGAATTTAACATTTAGAGGTAGGTTTCTACAAACCACCACCAAAATTTCAGTTCTTAAGACTTTTGGAAGGGGGGGTTTAAAAAATGACATTGAAAAAGATCTTTAGGGGGTCTTTAAACCCCCTCTCCCATGACCAAAAA
>LPNX011215456.1:357593-429255 GCA_001517045.1 Pseudotsuga menziesii | reverse complement strand
GGGGGGGGGGGGATTTATAAAAATTGACATCAAAAACACCTTTAGGGGGTGTATTTATAAAAACACCCTGAAACATCTTGAGAATTTGAATTTTATTGGTGGTTTCTGAATGACCTCCCCCTAAAGTCCACTTCTCAAGACTCCTTTTTTTTAATATGGGGGAGGTTAAAAACCACCCCCAAAGGCCTAAAAAAACTTTGGAGGAAGTTTTAGCAAGACCACCACGAGCCAAAACCACCCCTAAAAGGGTGATTTGTTGTAGTGATAGAAAGTGATTCTCAAAATCTAGAACCTTTGGTATGGAATCACGAAACGAAGACTCGCACCAACAATTGAAATGGTTTCAATAAAACAATCCAAATAGTTGATCAAACATGCTAAAAAATTCATGTCATTGATGATAAAAAATCAGTGTTCTAACATGATCACATGAACAACTAGTCAACTCCCACCAGCCACAACTATCGATATTGGAAGCAACTCAACAAGTTACTTGAAGAATAAAAAGATGTTTTCAAGTATCTAGTTGGATTACCGCTAAATTTCTAGGTAAAACACTCCATTGATATTGTTCCTGGTTCTTCATTACCTAATGCATCTATTTATAGAAGGTCTATTTTAGAGAATGAAGAAATCCATAGAAAAATTAAAGAATTGATCCAAAAAGGGAATATTCGACCCATCTCATCTCCTTGCAGGAGTCTAGTCATCCTAATACCTAAAACAATATGGGGAATGGAACATGTGCATTGAATACAGACCTCTCAATAATATTTTAGTAAATAATTGTTATGATCTTCCCAGAATAGATTATTTACTTGATTATCTGAAAGATACTAAATTCTTTAAAAAACTCAACCTCAATTTGGGATACCATCAAATTCCCATAGAGTCCTCAAATATATGGAAGACTACATTCAAAAATAGGGAAGGTCTATTTGAATGGTTAGCCATGCCTTTTGATTTAATTATTTCATTTACAAATTTTATGAGATATATGGATGATGTTCTTATACATTTTGCATGAAAATGTGTCATTGTTTATATATATGATATTATAATTTTTAGTAGATCATGGGATGATAATTTGTTGGATCTTTAACAAGTGATTAACACTCTCACACAACAAAAAATTTGTTTAAACTTTGAGAAGTGCTCTTTTGCAATGAAGAGTATCAAATACATGGGATATGTGATCGACTTAGCAGGAATTCGAGTCAACCCATAAACAATACAAGTCATTAGGGAATGGACAACTCCAAGAAACATTCATGAAGTAAGGAGTTTCCTTGGTTTAGAAAATTTCTATCGCAGATTTGTGTTGGGATTCAACCACATAGTTTGGCGAATGAATTAGTTGACTAAGGGATGTGGATAGATAGTTTTAAAATGGACCATATCATAAAAAGAAACATATAAGAAATTCAATAAAAATGTTTTCACAACTCTAGTGATCGTGTTACCTTATCATCAACCATTTGAAATTAAGACCGACACATGAGGCTATGCTATGAGCACTTTGATCACTTAATGAGGTCATGCATTGGTGTTCCATTTGGAAACTTTTAATTATACAATTATCAAGTATTTGAATTATGGAATGGAATGATATGCCATTTTAAAAGCACTTAAGCAATGGATACACTACACTCTATACCAATAAATGGTAATTCATAGGGACCATAAGCCTCTACAGTTTGCTTCATCACAATCTGAGTTACAGTTGATGAGAAAACTCAATTGGATTAGTTATATACAAAAATTTTAGATGGTAACTAAGCATAAAAAAGGAAAAGGAAATGGGAAACTGATTTCCTTAGGCAACCACAAATTACTTTACCTTTTATGGTATTAAGTAGCCATGGTTATGACGCACTACTTGGACTTGGAAGTATGAAGAAGATATTGAATTCTCCTAAGTGCATCAGAAATTCTAGATGGGTTAGTCGATTCCTCTCAACTATAAAATAAAGGGAAATTCATCTTTACAACATAGGAAAAATTTGTGTGTGCCTAGGTCAACACATACATAAGCTCATCTGTGATGCACACTACAACAATACAACATGTCATTTTGGAGTGGAAAATAATCTCACATTAATTCATAATTATTTATATTGGACTTCACTCAAGATGGATGTCGATAAGTATATCAAGTCATGTGTGATGTGTGTCATTTCCAAGACATTGAATTGAAAACAATGGTTTTGTACACCCTTTCCCATTCTAATCCAACCATGGGAATCCATTTCCTTGAAATAATTTATTGGATCTCCCATCAGAAAAACCCAAAATGATCAAATCTTGGTAGTGGTTAATAGATTCTCTAAAATGGTTGTCCTTATTCCTTGCAAGAGTAATATGACAATAGAATAGTCATCTCAGTTGTTCATCAAGCATGTTTTGAAATAGTATGTCGTACCTATGAAAATAATCTTGAATAGATATTCCATATTTGTCAACACTTTCTAGAAAACACTCTTGTAGCAAATCAACACATAGCTATCTATGTCGATCGCATTCCATGCTTAGACCAATGGATATACAAATTTTTTGAATCGCACGGTGGTACAGTTTCTTTACATGCACAACCACAAGCATAACAAAAAATTGGATGAAAGTCTCATCTACATTCATCATAGTTATAATTGAGCACACACGTACAATTCAACAGGAAATAGTATGTTTGAAGTCTATTATGAATTTCATCCCTTAACGCCTGTTGACTTAATCAATCAACTGATAAGTTTGATTTTCATAGACTATGAAAAATAAGAAGTTGAAAAAAGAACTCAATGTTAAAGATATGGTTTGTTTTATTAAAAAATAAGCTTGAGAGATGTTGCATTAAACTAGTGAGAAATCTAAATCCCAACACGACATGCATTGTATTCCTGATTCATTCAGAATTGGAGATCAATTCTAGTAGAATCTTAAGAAGTAAATATTTAGTTGATTTCATAGGAATGTGAATCCTTTATGATATATTCCTTGAACCATTCATGATTAAATTAGGGAAAATGATTTTAAGCTCTATATTCCAACATATATAGATTTGCAACCTATATTCAATGTGGAATTGCTTTGAATGTATTTTCCACCACTATTATAATAGATCAAATTAAATATGAAAGATCCTAAAGACATCCATCCATATGTCCAAGAGGCCCTTACCACTAAAACCATTGTTAGAAAGGAAGCACACCACACAAGGGACCATACCACAACAAAAATATTTTTAACAAATCAATAACAAGGTTTGCACATCTCTAGTGCTCATGTGACCTTATTTGCATCAACCGATTGAAATTGATATTGACATATCAAGCAATGCTATGGGCATCATGATTGGTTAAGTATCGCATCCATTGTTGTTCCATTTGGAAACTTTCCATGATACTATTCAAAAGTATTTCACTTATGAAATGGAACTGTATGCCATCTTACAGACACTAAAACAATGGATACACTACATTCTAGACAAATAAATGGTCACTCATACAGACCATAGGTCTCTATAGTTCACTTTGTCACAATATAGGTTATATATGATGAGACAAATCATGTGGATTAGTTACCTACAACAATTTCAACCAATAACTAAGCATCGAAAAGGAAAATCCAATGGGAAACTTATTTCCTTAGTCCACCACCAGTCACTTCACTTCTTACGGTTTTAAATATGCATGGTTATGACACCATTATATGGCCTAAGAAATATTAAGAAGACATTCAATTCTCCTATGTGTATAAAAAACACTAGATAGGTCAGTCAGATCCTCTCGACTACTACATGAAAGAAATTTTTCTTAACAATATAGGACAACTTTGTGTACATATAGGTGAACACATACATAAACTCATTTGGTATGCTTACTAAAACAAAACAATAGGTCATTTTAGAGTGGAAAATAATCTCACATTACTTCGTAAGTATTTTTATTATCCTTCACTCAAGATGGATATCGACAAGTATATCAAGTCATGTGTGGTTTGTTCCATCACAAATCCATTGCATCATTTACAATGGTTGTGTAAACCCTTTCCCATTCCAATTCAACCATGGGAATACATTTCCTTGGAATACTTGCCTAGATATCCTTTCACTAAATCCCAACATGATACAGTCTTTGAAGTGGTTTATAAGCTCTCTAAAATGGTTTTCCTTATTCCTTGCAAAAAGACTATGATAATGCAAAAGCATGCTTAGTTTTTCTTGAATCATGTCTGGAAACACTATGGCTTACCAGCTAAAATAATCTCTAACATACATTCCATATTTTTCAACACTGGAAAACAATATGGCAGCAACTGGACACACAACTATCTATGTCGATTGCATTCCATGCTCAAACCAATAGACAAACAAAAGTTGTGAATCATAATTGGTGGTACAGTTGCTTTCCATGAAAAAAAAACAAACATCATAGAACATGGGATGAAAGTCTCTTATACATTCATCATAGCTATAATCAAGCACACCAGTACAATTCAATAGGCAAGAGTATGTTTGAAGTCTGTTATGGATTTCATCTCTTCATGCCTATCGACTTAGTCAATCAACCAAAAAGTTTGAACGTGATAGACCATGAACAACAAGAAGTTGAAAAAGAATGCAATGCCAAAGATATGGCTTATGTGATTCAGAAATAATCATGAGATATTTTTCATTGAGCTAGTGATAAATCCAAATCCTAGCATGATATAAATTGTATTCCTCATTCATTCAAAACTGGGGGTCATGTCTAGTTCAATCTTAAGAAATAAATATTTAGTGGTTTGATAAGAATTTGAAACCTTTATGATATGGTTCTTTCACCATGATTTAAAAAATTGGGGAAACTGATTTTAAGCTCCACATTCCAAAATATATGGGTTTGCATCCTGTATTCAATGTGGACTTGCATCAACTATATTTTCCACCACTATTATAATATATCGACTTAAAACAGAAAGATACAAAATAAATCCATCCATATGTTCAGGAGCACCTTACCATCAATACCATTGTTGGAAAGGAAGCAAACCACATAAGGGACCATAGAACAACAAAAACCTTTTGAACAACTTAATAACAAGGTTTGCACAACTCCATTGCTTGTGTTATCTTATATGCATAAATAATTTCAAATTGAGGTCGATACATAAAGTAATGCTATGGGAACTGTGATCACTTAAGTAGGTCATCCATTGACATTCCATTTGGAAGCTTTCAATAATACTATTCATAAGTATTTGACTTATGAATGGAACTATATTGCATTTTACAAGTACTTAAGCAATAGATACACTACAATTTAGAAAAAGAAATTGTCATTCATATAGACAATAAGCCTCTATAGTTTTCTTCCACACAATCTAAGTTACATATGATGAGACAACTCAAGTGGATTAATTACCCTACAACAATTTCAGCTGCTAACTAAGCATCGAAAAGGAAAAGAGAATGGGATAAAAAATACTTGGCCTTGGTATTACGAAGAAGACACAAAATTATATTAAGTGTATCAACAAATCTAGATAAGTCAATCAATTCCTCTTGACTACTACATGAAGGAAAATTTGCTTGACAAGCTAGGAAAAATTTGTGTACCTCTAGGTGAATACATGCATACACTCATTTACGATGCACACTACAAAAAAACATGTCATTTTCGAGTGGAAAATACTCTCAGATTATTCCATAAGTATTTATATTGGCATTCACTTGAGATGGTTGCCAATAAGTATATCAAGTCATGTGTGGTTTCTGCCATCATCATGCAATTAAATAAATGAAAATGGTTGTGTACAACCTTTCCCTGTTGATGTAATTGTAACTTCAGAATGTATTCACTTGTATTTCTTATCTATTGTAACCCAATGTTCATTCCAGGATGTATTGTAATGTATTTGAGTCATGTCATACCCCGATGTTTATTCTGGGAAGTTTCTATAAAGAGAAAGTCATGTCAAGTCATTATGGGTGACCCTCCTATTGGTCAAGGGTCAAAGTCCCCACAGTTGTGGGGCCCTTGGGTTATTAGACTATCCTAGTGAAGTCAAACCTAGGTGAGTCATTGTAAGTCGGGGAAATAGTCCCCACCATTGTGTTACCCTCCTATTGGTTAGAGGAGGCAAAGTCCCCACAAGTGGTGGGGCACTAGGGTTATTAGACACTCCTAGAGATGTCGGCTCTAATAAGTAATTGTTAAGTGAGGCCGACATGTTGGAGTGCAATTCAAGTGAATGGAAGAATATAAATAGAGAGTGAGATCCTCTCTATTTATCACTTGCAACATATCACTCACTCACTCAAGTGTGGCGCATTAGTGAGGAAGGAAATACACTGGGACTAGAGAGAAGAAGAAGACTACTGCTGTTGGGAGATCATCTTACTGTTTTGGGATTTTACTATTTTGGTGCTGATTCTATCTCTGAGGAAGTTGTTGGGTTTTATCCTTTATGGTTTCCCTAAGAAAAACTCTTTGTCTCTCTTGTCTCTTGTGATGTGCTTATGTTTTATTACTGTGCTTGTTATTCTCTCAGTGAAAAGATCCTAAGATCATAATGCTAGCTTATATGATGAAAAACTAACATAGTATCAGAGCTAACCTAAGAAGAAGACATTGTGCAGATACAGAAGCTAGGGCTTCTTATTTTTTGTGTCTCTCTCCACAATCCATCAGCAAAAGTATGCTAGGATGACTCTCCATTGAAGGGTGCATCTTTTTGTCGAAGCAGAATTCGATTCTGAGCATTTTCAGTTTTTGATGTGGAAATTAGGGCTTTCTACAGAAGAGGAATTTTTGATTGAGACCAGCATAGGATTTTTCTCCTCATAAAAACTGAATTTTAGAGACCTGGATCAAGAAATTTGGTTGGGTGAAACTCCTGAAAAGTCAAACCCTAGTTTGACCCCGAGCTAGGAAAAACCCTAAATACTAAAAATGATAAGTTTTGGTAGATTCGCTATATTCCGAGGTTGGAAATGTCTCTGAAGCTGAAAATTTCAAGGGCCGACGATACAATCCTGATGAATACTTTGCCAAAAAAGCAGCCTCAGATTCACTATATCTTGGGATCTATGATCCCTCCAAGTTAGGGTTCCAGCCTCTTCCAGAATTCATCCCTAAACAGGACACCTAGGGAGAATTGCAATATATTGGGCTACAGAGGTCAAAATGGAATTACTAAAGATATTCCAGAAAGGGCACATAATTTAATTTTGGTGGTCTGAATATCAGACTTAGAAGATGAAATAGTGACACGTGGCATGTCATACAACTTCGCTGTTCTGAACAGTCCTATAACAGGTCACCTTGGGAAAAGGATCATAAATATGAAATGGTGGAACCAATTTTGATGAAAACTATGGTTTTGGATCAGGGACATGCGAGGATACCTCAGTGCATAATTTCAGACATAGAAGAGCAGCAATTTTAGAGATATCACAGAAACAGCAATAGGCATTTCTGCAGAAGAAATTGGAAAATTAGGGCTTCCTCTTCTAGGAGCTTCCCTCCACTGTTTTCAGAAAAGGAGTACATTGGAAAGCTCCATGTGAAGAGATCTATCTGTCTATCCAATCAGATATAGAAAATTCCAAGTTTTGAAAATTAGGGTATCTGTGACAAACACAAAATCAGCCAGCTCCGGAACCAAGACGAACACCTCAAATCGGTAAGATCTAATCCTTTGGTATTTTCATTTGAGGTTCTCATTTCAAAGTGATCTATCACATCAGCTTGATGATAAGCTTGGTGAAGTTGACAAATTCCAAGCATGGAAGTATATGATCTCTCTAAATAAAATGAATTGGACACCTACATGAGTAGAGAGGTTCTAGATTCAAAGGGAGATGAGCATTAGAGGAAATTTGGGGTCTAAAATGGGCCTTATAAGAAAACGTGCCAAAATAAGTTTTTGTGAGTTGGAATTCAAGAACCAATAGAATTTCAATAAAATAAGTCAACCATAATGGTTGAATTGGCATATTTTTCATTAAAAAAAACTATTTTTTTTGTTCGTATTTTCGACATATCTCATTGTGTTTTTACTCAAATTTCGATCGGGAGAGCTCGTTGGATGCGGAATTTGATTCTGCATCCAACGAGCTCTCCCAATCGAAATTTGAGTAAAAACACAGGGAGATATGTCGAAAATACGAACACAAAAAGTAGTTTTTTTCTTTTTTCCTCCAAAATTAATTAATATTATTTTATTATTTTAACCATTATTTTATTATTTTAACTATTATTTTATTATTTTCCTTAGGAGGCCCATTTTAGACCCCAAAATTCCTCTAATGGGCTAGAAGCCTTTCACAAGAAGAACTTGGTCAAGGCCAAGAAGATCATGGTTGATTTAGTCATAGATCAACTTGTACCACAAGTGTCTTCCCTAAAGACACCGATGATGTTTGATTCCTTGACCAAGCTATTTGGATGGAAGAACATAAATTAGAATATGACCTTAAGAAATAGTTGAAGAATGTGAAGATCCAGAATGCAAAGACCATGCCGTCATAAGAGTCTCTCAAATCAGAGAACAACTTGTAGCGATAAAAGAAGAAGTGAAGAATGCAAAAGTGGTGATAGCCACCTTGAATGGCATCCCATGATCATGTGATTTATTCATGTGAGGAATGTGTGCCAAAAGGAAGTGATTACTTTTAGTAGACTCCGAGAAGAAGAAGAAGCTCGACTCATAAGAAGAGAAGAGAAGATGGGAGCAACTAAAGATCAAGCTCTCACCATCCAAAGAATATCCCTCAAGCGATGAGGAATATGAAGATCTCAGCTCTTGAAGAACTTCTTATCCACCTTAACATTTGGATAAGAAACGATGCTATCATGAATGGAGAAGATGATGAAGTTCAAGGCTCAAGAAGGAGTATACCCACGAATCAAATAAAGATAAGTATTCAATTGTCATTTCATAATATTGTTTTGTTATGCATTTGTTATATTCAGCTGATATATTATGCATGATAGGATGTTTGCATTAATGACAGTATACTACTAATATGCATGTGATGGGTAAGTAGCTCATGGTGCTATACAACTCTCCATTGCTACTTATCTAGAATGAAACCTCTTTGCTGACATATTGGACTAGTGCACAATCGCAATGTTGTCCAGTAGAGATGGAAGGCATCTAGAAAGTTTCAGTGAGATATGGATGAATGTTGTATTGGCTAAAGTAGTTGCATGATGATATATTTATGCATAAGTATTTTCCAGTATGAATATTCCTTATGAAATTTTCTAACCATACAAATACATTTGAATTGTAGGAAAGATCGCATACATAATCATCTGCAAGTAAAGAAGAATGAAGACTTGTTCCGAAGAACAAGTGACAACAATTCAAAGACAAAGAATAATATGATGAGTGCAGTGACATCATTGATGCAGAACCTTCCAACCACCAAGAAGAAAGGGAAGACCAGTTCAAGAAGAATGATGTCAGGGCACAGTATTGAGACCTGAAGAGAAGTTCATAATTCCATCATGCAGTAGATGGAAACATCGTGGGACACAAAGCAAGATTCATAGCACGAGGCTTCTCACGAAAAGAAGGCATAGACTACGAAGAGATATTTGCAGCCAGTAAGAGTTGAAACACATACATAATGAGATTGATGAAGATCTTAACCTTTGCTACAAGGTTGAAGATGAAATTCTATACACTAGATGGTCACATAGAATATTAGTAGCATAGGAAGCTACTTGTCACTCCGGTACAGAATGTTTCGGTGCATAGAGTACAGAAGACAGAGGGAGTATGATACTCCGCTTCAGAGGGAGTGACTACAGAATATCCTGAGGATCGACATGGTTTGATAGGATGGACAGATTACTGATGACTCTAGGCTTTACTGAGAGTAAAGTGGATTCCAACCTTTACTTCAAGGTTGAAGGCAGAAGACCAGTGATGCTCCTGTTATGTGTCAATGCACTATTTTGTAGGCATGGAGGTGTGGACAAGGGAAGTATGCAGTAGAGATATTGAATAGGTTCAGGATGATGGACTACATGACCACACCTATGGCATCGAACATGAAGCTATTAAGTAATGCTTCATCAGAGACGGTTGATGCTACGACGTGTCGTCAGACGATTGGTTCCTTGATATACCTGAAAAACACGAGACTAGATATTTGCTTTGCTGTGAAAACATTGAGACATGTTCACCTGATGGTTGCAAAGCATGCATGAGTACAGTTGATTATGGGCTGAAGTATGATGCGAATCAAAAGATTAACCTGGAGGGTTATGTTGATTTAGATTGGGCAGGCAGTGCCATCGATAGGAAGAGCACTTCAGGATGTTGCTTCAGTATGGGATCAGGTGTGATCTCTTGGTTTAGTAGGAAGAAATCCTGTGTGGCATTGAGTATAGTTGAAGCAGAGTATGTCGCAGCTTGTTCAGCTAGTTTTGAGGTAGTATGGCTACAGAAGCTACTGTCTAGTATATTTGATCTCCAGTTGAATGCTACTTGTATACATTGTGACAACCAGAGTTTTGTGAAGTTGTCAGAGAATCCAGTGTTCCATGACAAGTCGAAGTATATCGAGATCAAGTACCACTATATCAGGGATATGGTGCAGAGAGGAGTAGTGAAGCTCCAGTATGTTGCCACGGAGGAACAGATAGCTGATGTATTGAAAAAGCCATTGGCTAGGACGAAGTTCGAGTACTTCAGGGAGAAGCTTGGTGTTCTCCAAATTGAGGTTCCCTCCAAGAGAAAGTGATAAGGCCCATAGCCATTCTGACATGGTGAGAGGATTGGTTCCTTCCATGGTCAGATGTAAGGGCTGAGCCATTCTGTCATGGTGAGAGGATTGGTTCCTTGCATGTCAGATATGAGTGTTGAGATCCATAGCCATTCTGACGAGTAGGTCAGACATAAGGGATGAGCCATTCTATCATGGTGATAGGTTTTCTCCCTTTCATGACAGATATGAGTGCTGGCCATTCTGTCGAGTAGGATAGATGTAAGGGCAATTGCCATTCTAGGAATGGAGGCACCTGGTCAGTTACCAGGATCACTCAGTGTAGGACTGAGTATCCATTCTGATGTGACAGAGGCATGCGTTCCCACTTGATCAGATGTAAGGGCTGAACCATTCTGTCATGGATAAAGGATTAAGTTTCTTCCATGTCAGATGTGAGTGTTGGCTATTCCAATGAGCAGGTCGGATATAAGTGCTGTGCCATTCCGACATGGTGAGAGGATTGGTTCCTTCCATGGTTGGATGTAAGAGCAGTGACATGGTGAGAGGATTGGTTCCTTCCATTGTCAGGATGCCACACCCAGTATGAAAAAGGGCTATCTCTATGATGCCTCATCTAGTTTGAAAAAGGACTAGCTCTGGGAAGACTCATCTAGTTTGAAAAAGGACTAGCTTTGTGTATATGCCACATCTGGTATGAAAAAGGACCAGCTCTGTGATGCCTCATATAGTTTGAAAAAGGACTAGCTCTGGGAAGAATCATCTAGTTTGAAAAAGGACTAGCTCTGTGTAGATGCCACATCTGGTATGAAAAAGGACCAACTCTGTGATGCCTCATCTAGTTTGAAAAAGGACTAGCTTTGGGAAGACTCATCTAGTTTGAAAAAGGACTATCTCTGTGTAGATGCCACATCTAGTATGAAAAAGGACCAAATCTGTGATGCCTCATCTAGTTTGAAAAAGGACTAGCTCTGGGAAGACTCATTTAGTATAAAAAAGGACTAGCTCTGAGTAGCTGCCTCATCTGGTATGAAAAAGGACCAGCTCTGAGATGATACATCCAGTATGAAAAAGGACTGTCTCTGTAGAACTTCCTGTGACGAGAAGAATCATGAGATAGCACCAGGGATGATCCAGATCAAGTGATGATAGCCAGCGATGATCTAGATCGAGTGATGATCGAAATCTAGTGGTGATGATCCATTAGTGATGATCCAGATCCATTCTAGTGATGTTGATTCAGATCGAGAGATGATCCAGATCTAGTGATGATGTTCCATGATGATCCAGATCGAGTGATGATCCAGATCCAGTGATGATGATCTAGATCAAGTGATGATCCAGATCCAAATGAAGATGACTTACAGATGAATATGACTTGAAGATGAAGATGACCTAAAGATGACGAAGACCTGATGATGACCCAGATGATACAGAGAAGAAGACTTGTGCTGATAAATTGTGTCGAGCGAATACCTTCCTGGTTAAGAGGGAGTGTTGATGTAATTGTAACTTCGGAATGTATTCACTTGTATTTCTTATCTATTGTAACCCGATTTTCATTCCAGGATGTATTGTAATGTATTTGAGTCATGTCATACCCCTATGTTTATTCCGGGAAGTTTCTATAATGAGAAAGTCATGTCAAGTCATTGTGGGTAACCCTCCTATTGGTCAAGGGTCAAAGTCCCCACAGTTGTGGGGCCATTGGGTTATTAGACTATCCTAGTGAATTCGACCCTAGGTGAGTCATTGTAAGATAGGGAAATATTCCCCACCATTTTTTTACCTTCCTATTGGTCAGAAGAGGCAAAGTATCCACAAGTGGTGGGGCACTAGGGTTATTAGACACTCCTAGAGATGTTGGCTCTAGTAAGTAATTGTTAAGTGAGGCCGACATGTTGGAGTGCACTTCAAGTGAACAGAAGAATATAAATAGAGAGTGAGAGCCTCTCTATTTATCACTTACAACATATCACTCACTCACTCAAGTGTGGCGCATTAGTGAGGAAGGAAATACACTGGGACTAGATAGAAGAAGAAGACTACTGTTGTTGGGAGATCATCTTACTGTTTTGGGATTTTACTATTTTGGTGCTGATTCTATCTCTGAGGAAGTTGTAGGGTTTTCTCCTTTATGGTTTCCCCGAGGAAAACTAATTGAGTCTCTTGTCTCTTGTGATGTGCTTATGTTTTATTGATGTGCTTGTTATCTCTCAGTGAAAAGATCCTAAGATCATAATGATAGCTTATATGATGAAAAAGTAACATTCCCATTATAATTCAACCATGGGAATCCATTTCATTGGACTACTTACCTAGATATCCTATCACCAAAAACCAGAATGATACAATCTTTGTAGTGGTTGATAGATTCTTTTAAATAGTTTTCCTCATTCCTTGTGAGAAGACTATGACAACACAACAGTCTACATAGTTGTTCTTCAAGAATGTTTGGAAACACTATGGCTTAGCGACTAAAATCATATCTAACATAGATTCCATATTTGTCAACACTTTTTAGAAAACACTATGGCACCATCTCAACATACAACTATCTATCTTGATCATGTTCCATGCTCAGACCAATGGAAATACAAAAGTTGTAAATCAAAAGGTGGTATAGTTTATTTTCATGCACAAACACACACATCATAGAACATGGGATGAAAGGCTCATGTACATTCATCATATCTATAATCGAGCGCACCTGTACAATTCAACAAGAAATAGTACATTTGAATTATGTTATATATTTAGTCATTTAATGCCTATCGAATTAGTCTGTCTATTGACAAGTTTGATAACCATAGACCATGAAAAATGAGAAGTCAAAAAAGAAATCAATGTCAAAGATATGGTTTATGTGATTCAGAAATAAGCATGAGAGATGTTGCATCTGTCTAGTGGTAAATCCAAAGCCAAACGCGGCATGCATCATATTCCTCATTCATTCAAAATTTGGTAGATTCATATATAGTTGCATATTAAGAAGAAAATATTTAGTGGAATTCATAGGAATACCAAGCCTTTACAATATGTTCATTGCACCATTCTTGAGAAAATCGGGGAAAATGATTTTAAGCTCCACATTCTAACATATATGGGTTTGAATCCTATAATCAATGTGGACATTCTTTGTCTACATTTTCCACCACTACTATAATAAATCATCTTAAATATTAAATATATAGAATACATCCATCCATATGTTCAATAAACCCTTACCATAAACACCATTGTTGGAATTCAAGAACACCACACAAGAAATCAAACAATTCCCTTGTCTCAGCTGACCAAAGCAGGATAAATCCTAGCTCAAGGAAAGTGATATCCTCTCACCAAATTGGAGAATTTTTTTTCTAATGTGATTACTCAAGAAATTGGGTCCATTGTGACATAATGGGGAGTGTATAATCGCTTCCATGGATCGATTGGTTCCCTCAACAAGTCCCTAGTCCCATTCAAATCCTTGGTTCAATCTCAGTCAAATTGACTCAGTCGAGCCTATACATATATCGATCTATCAACTATGTTGACCCACACAATATTCTACAAGATTTATTCAGCATACATGCCCTATAGAATTTGATGACTCCAACACATGTCAGATGACATTCTAAACAATCAAAAGGCATCAATATATTATTGTTCACTCCCACCAAAACAAATCTTGACTCATTCAATTTACTCCATTGTTCTCTTGTTGACTCCTTAGCTGACATTAATGAATGCAATATTGTTGGACTTATGATTATCGTTAGACCAAAACCCACAAGTGCTAATCATTGCTACAATCGCCTGAGTTAGGATACCAATAGGAGGTTAGTCCATGTAACTAAACTCATAGGGAGCGTTGAACCCAATGTACAACAATATTTCCCTCAGCGTGAGATGGGTGAGTTTTGAACCCTTGGAGTGTAGCTCTTATACCATTTGTTGGACTTACAATTTCCATTAGACCAAAACCCGTAGTTGTTAATATTTTCTACAATATCCATAGTTAGAATCTCAGGAGATGGTTATTCCATGTCATAAAACTCATAGGGAGCGATTAACCCAATGTCCAACAAACATAGAGTCCTAATAAAATAGACTATCTAAAAAAGAGAGGTATCAATAATAGAGAGGGTTCAAATGATGAATCAAGGCTACTCAGCATGTCGATTTAATATTATAACAAGCCACCTTTTCCTCCACTATCTTTTCATTGTAATGAGATCAAAGATATTCCTCTCATAGAGAAAGACAATAGGATCATGGATGAGATCAATGTGTCCTCCTTGATGTTTATTGTGGTTTGTAGTGAGATTGTTTTTGAATTGAATCTAGGACATAGACGATTTACCACTATTTCCTTAGGAAAATTCTATCTCATGTTATTATTGTTGAATGAGAAAAGTTTTTAATTGAAGCCAAGACCAATGCAATTTGTCACTAGTATTTGAGGAAATATTGACTAGAATTGAAACTAGGACAAGGGCAATTTGGAACTGGGATTTGAGTAAATAACATCTTGTATGTGTTGTTGACTTTTCTCTTCACAGTTTAATGCTATTTTTTTTCCTTGAATGCATTGAGCTTCAATTATTGTTCATGCATGATTTTCTCATATTATTTTAGGGAAATAAGATATGAATAGGGCATCCCTATTGTTTTGTTCCATTTAATTTATGTTTCCCAAAGATATTTTTTCACCTCCCCACCTAAAATAACATTCTAAATCCCTTACCATCATTTAGAACTGAATACATGTACAATAGGTTTTAGTTACAAATATAGTCAATGAAAGAATTTATGAATCCCTAAGGAACCTTACGATGACAAACAAAGGAATTCCTCATCCAAAACTTAGGGTATCCTCCCTTAAATAAAGGATTGAATCGATGGTCTAAAGTGGAGTGGGAATGTGCATCATGCATTGTAGCTGGGTTTTCATACTAGCTACGTGAAAAATCATATCCCTTCTATCAATGAGATAGAAGGGTAGAGTTCAATGGAAAAGAGCTATATGCAAATAAAATATCAGTAACACAATAAAAAATAAGAATAAAACAACTAAACTAAATAAACAAGAACGAGACAAAATACCTTCCAATTTTCTGGACAATGGGCCACTGTGCCCTTACTTGGAATGTGACTACCTCTCCACATGCTTGATGGTATGGAGGGTGTCTCAACGTACAACATGGGAGAATGGTGGGAAAAATGGAATGTTTGGTGAAATGATGTGAGTATTTTGAGAATGATGGCTTCTCAAAGTATTCATGAAAATATAATAACAATGGAAGGAATAAGTAGAGTTGTGATGGGGACCTCCACCCTATTTTATAGATTTTTCTTGTCCTTTTCTCTCTTTTTTAGGGTTTTGGACCCTAATTAGGGTTTTAAGCCCCCTTTTTATGTTTTTAATCTCTTTTGGGGATTTTAGCCCCTTTCTGATCTTTTTAGCCCTTTTTGTCGGGTTTTTAGGCCCTTTTTGATATTTTCAAGCTTTCTGAGAGAGAATAAGGTTAAAACATAGTTGTGGAGGTCAAAAATGAGGGAAAAAGGTAGGAAATAGATGTCTGTATGTGGTTTTAGGCTATGTATACCTAGTTGTGCAATTTCTTGCATTAACATATCCACCACTGAAGCGTTAGGGAAGGAGCTCATCGTATGGCCAACAAACATCATAGGATCATTGGGATAGTGGAGAAACATGTGAAGAAGTGGTGCTTCCTCACTTAAGACACAGTGGCTTTTGGTTTTTGCATTAATATTTGTTTCCAACAATGGGTGAGATACAAAGAATGTGTGACATGTATATGGACGAGGCGGGCATACCCATGCTCATAACAATGTCAAAAGAATAAATAATGGGATCAAGGATAAAAAATTTTGGGAGCCGATCGATGCATATACAACTGATATTACATAATGGTGTCCTCAATGATAGGTTGAATGTTCTGCTGATTTGAAGAACTGATACATAGGAACAATGGCATTATTTTGGAATGCGATATCTTCAAAATTGATGCTCTGTTGAACCTGTAAGTATACATAGTTGGAGGGATTCCATGACACGGAGTCAGAATTTCTGAGGTACAATATGTTGCATAAATACTAGAGCTACATAGAAGCACTGCTATGGGGATTCTAAACACTATTTCCAACGCAACCCAAAAATCACAAGGGACATGAACTGTCACATGCGCCAATTTTGCAAAAACAATTTTATATTATTTGAGGAACAATATGTTAAATTTTATGCTAAGTTGTAATTGATGACCCAGTAGGGTCAAGGATATTTAATGTAAATTCTGAATATTTTATTATAAATAAATAAATGAGGACACAACAAATTAGGAGAGCTGTTAAAAGAGCGTTTACTAGTCAAATTGGTGGAGGAGACTAGGTGGAGAGCAAGCTGACATGTGGCAGCATCCTCAAAACACTTCCAACTGTTGTAGGTGGCAACCTCCCTACATTTATGGTCATGATTCCCCAAGAAAGTGGAATTAGAGCAGGTTTATCAATTAATGAAAACTGACCCAAAAGACCTAGGCAATCTTTATAAAAATTCCCATTGACGAGAGCTGAGGCTGCTCATTCCAAAGAAGTGACCATTCAGGTTGAATGAATGTACTTCAGAGAAATTCAATGGAAGGTAAATTTGGAAAGTGTTTGAGGGGATAAATGCTGATTGATCTAGTGCATATTTTAAGCTAAATATCATACTACTGAGAGCAGAGTATTTTACGAAGTTATTGAACTAGTCAGTTGACAGAGGGTTTTATTGTTTGCATTCTCCACCAGTTCTCATCCAAGAAGGAAAGGAACAGGATCGGGGGTCCTAAGGAAGCATTTTTTGAGCACTCTCTAGAAGATTGGTAGGGAGGAATGGTCTCCTAAAGATGTTGTCGTCTATCCTCAATAGGTTCTATGTTATTTTATTTTATTGTGTTAGTTAAATAAATCTTAGTTTAACTGCTATATGAATGATAACAGTTCAATTTGTGAAATGTTAGATTTAGTATTCTTATTATATTGTTATAGAAATTAAATGTATTTAGAGAATAATGTGTTAGAATGAAAATAAATTTCTAGACCATGTTTTTCCACACCTGGAAATTAGGTCATACTCTAGCACAGTTAGAATGCTTTAAGTAGATGAAAGAATTTCATAAGAGAATAAAAATAATAGATAGGATTTTGTATCTGTAGATAGCAGAGTAACTTATTTCAATGTTTAAATTATTATGAAAAGAACGGTGTTATGGTTTATTTGTGTTTATTGTTTTTACTTAGTATAACTACATAAAAATGCAGGAAAAGAAACAGTAAAACTACACTAGAGTTATAGTAATAAGTATACTGATTCAATAAAAGTTTATAGAAGATACAAGTATATAAACAAGTTATTAACCACATAGTTTATCTTTTAAAAACCATCAACTAAATCTTAAACTATTACTTAATATAAACTAGATTAGGGTTGTGTTATAAACCTTTTATTTATGAAAATAAACAGAATTCCAGAGTTTACCTTCTATTCTTTACAAAGCTTTGAATAAATTATAACTTATATATTAGCAAATAAAAACAAAGGTAAATATAAACATTAAATAATATAAAACTAAGAATTACATTTTTAGGAGCTAATTATATTTAACAAATAGGCTTATAACCTATGCAAGAAAACCTAAGGGTCGAAACCCTAACAAGTAATTTATCCTTTTATAATTCAATCTATTTAAAGTTTTAACCATTTACATTTATAACTGGGTAAACAAACATAATAATAAGGTTGTAAATCATGCCTTGGACTGTTTACAGTCTTTATTTGGAAACAAACATATTTTATAAATAGTAAAATAAATATATTAATTTAACAGGTTAATAAACAACCATATACCTGTAATAGTGAAAATGAAGCATGCTAGAACAATGTCTAAGTAATAATAAAATTAAGAATACATATACACAAGGGATTCTTTTTTTATCAAAACCCTAACTCTTATCATCTGGAACGATAGTATATGATTATAAATTTTACACTATGACTGTTTTACAGTCTTCACAGTAATACTAGTACTTATAAATGCTTTCGTAACAGTAAATTACTTCACTGACAGTGAAGAAGAAAAACATATTATTTTACAATAATATCATTTACAAGATAATTTATAAATAACAGAGTATTTCGAAGCAGGAGTGATTTTAAAACCATGAGTACAGGAGAAACCTCTATATCTTAAAAATTCAAAGTATGATATTATCAAGCCGTAAGGTTGTAATCATTTTTACAGACAGAGAAAACTAAATACAAGTCACACCTTATAATCCAGAGCTACCCAACAACATGCAAGTGTTTTAACAACGAAACTAAGTAATAACATAAACTAAGCATTTATAATTTGGAGGAGCAAAAGCCATGCTTCCCTTCAAACTGTAACTTCTTTCCAATAACCTCTGCAAGCAAGGAGATGCCATGACAAATCAGGGCTTACTGGTTATGGCTACGAAGTTTACCAACTCAAGAGTAGTTTCCTTCATACTTGAATTCGCAACTGTAACCTGCAAAAACAAGACCAATGCAATTTTGAGAAGGGGTATTCTTTGTATTAAAAACTAAAATAGTATTTAGAGAAGAAATGAGAGAAGGGTAAAACCTTACCTGTGAATAAAGAGTTTGGAGTTGAGGAGGAGACTTAACTAGCACAAAGAACAACACCTTGAAGAAACAAACCCTCATGCTAACCTGTGAGAGAGGTAGCAGGGTTCACATTCCAGACTTACACCGATGATGAAGCAGGTTAAAAGAAATGGCAAGGGTAACTCTATGGCCTAAAACTCTAAACTAGTGATAGAGTAAACCCACACTCACGACGATACAATGCTTGCAGAAAGAAACCAAGATACAAACTGTGTATCTCTCAACTCTTACACAAACATTACAACACCTTACTACACCCAACATGGAGCTGTCCAACGTGAACCAGCATGCCTCTCATGGCTGTGAAGGAACCCAGATAGTGTAGAGACAAACCCTCGAAAGAGAAATGAAGAATATAGGGTTTCTTTACGAGTTTATAAATCGACCAATGCATGGTGGAGACTCATCCACATGCCCATCAATATCTTTACTCAGCAGTGGGTCGATCACTATAGTTCTCTTGCACTGTCAGATAAAACATATTATTGCCAATGATTTATATGATAACCACAACGATAATGTTAGTTATAAAGTCAAATTTGCATCATTGCAATTGTAAACAATAAAATCAAGCAATGTTAAAAACATTTGGTTGTATCGTTAACTTTTGTATTATGAAAACCTTGTAATCAATTGTTGGTAGAAACATTTATGCAAAGATCAATAGTGGAGTATATTCCTTTGATCATGAGTCGATAGTACTACTATTGACCATTCATACAAACATTATGATACATGCTATGTTATTAGAACTAGTGTTATGTATACACAAGTTGGTAAAGAAATTGGTTTATAGATTAACTATATGTAAGTAAATGTAGGTAGTACTTACACCCTATAATAACTCTTACATTTTCATATAGTCTATAGTGCTTTGGTGTAAAATAAACTTCTTGGAAATTAGCGATTAGATTAACTATATGTAAGTAAATGTAGGTAGTATTTACACCTAGAATAACTCTTACATTTGTGTATAGTCTACAGTGATTTGGTGTAAAATAAACTTCTTGGAAGTTAGTGATATTTTGGTTTCCATAAGGAACCAAAATCTTAATGAAGCAAACCAATGTTTAGACTAGACTTGGTAAATATAAGGTAGTAAAACTATCCAGGGTTAAAGGTAAAATCCCTTAGTAATATTATTAAGTGATATGGCGATGTAATTTTACCACAATACTTATGACATGATGAAACTTGGAAGATAAAAAATATAACTTGATGAATATTAGTGCAAGTGAACATTTATAATTGTATACAAATAATAAGCTGATAATTCTTCTCTACTAGAGCAGAATTAAAAGTAGAGCTAAGTGATCTATGGTAAAATTTCTCTCTGAAAGTCTTAGAATTGTATTCATGCTCATAAGCAACTTATTGAATATTAGACATAGCATTAGCAGTAATGTCATGCTTCAGTAAAAGTGTTTCTATAGAACTTGTGAGTAACTTAGCTTATAACAGTAAAAACAATAAAAACGAGAACTTAAGTAGAAGACATGCTGGTAAAAGACATTGTTTTGTTAAGGATAATTGTCTTTACGACTAACTTAAAATACCGTCATAAGAATAAAAAACAACAAAGGAAGTAATTTACCTCATCGTAGCCTTGTTTTTTTTATTAATGGAATTTATACTCTAGCATTTTTATTATGCTAAGAAGTACTTCTTGACTTAACGCAAAAACAAACTTCTACTTGTTCAAAAATTTACCTGCTTAACCTGTAAGAATAAGAAATCCAACTGAGTTAGCAATTGCTAAGTAAGCCCTAGCTTAGAACATAGCTTCTCACCTACTTGAAAAAAGAAAATCATCAGTACAACTAGAAGAAAATGAATGCAGGTCATATGCATAACATATCAAAATTAAAATGGTATTAGTTTTTATGTTTTTGAAGTTAATCACTGCTTTTGTTAACTTTTTCATTTTTCTGCTAGCCGCTAGTAGTTATCAAACTGCAACTTTAAATTTTTTTATGTTGGATTAAAAATTTTAAAATTTTGTGCAAATTCAGGGTTATGACATGTGGTATTAGAGCACAAGGTTCAAACACTAAGCCTTGATGAAGTTCAACTTGCTTATATGAAACAGTGTATTAAATCATTATGTTGATGTTTTTTTCTTTTAATGTTATTCAACAAAGAAATTTGTTTCTGAGTTTAACAACATGTATGGAAAGACTGGAGGAATATGCGGAAGAGGCATCTACCTTTACTGAACAAGAAAACTTACAAAGAGAACCTATACACGAAGACATAACCACTAATTCCTCAAAACTTCTACAAACAACAAAAGAATTAAAATCTGAAATGGATCTGTTAAAAAAGAAAAATGAGAGGATTTTGAGAGCTCAAGAGCAGCTGAGTCAGATCCTTATAGAAAGGTTTCATGCTAAGGGAAGGGGTAAAAGAGCTGATTCATAAGATATAAGTTACCAACATAAGCATAAAAAGACTAAGAAGACTAAAAATGAAAGCAGCTCATCTTCAGAAGTATTTGGTGATCAACGTAATTTTCATTCCACTAGTGATAGTAGTGATGACAATCATTATCATTAAAAAGAGAAAATATAAACCTTATGAGGAAATTTCTAGGGAGTTTAAAAAGATTAAACCACCAACATTTAATGGAGAAACTGAGAAGGGGGAGGAAGCAAAATCCTGGTTATCTGGGATGAAGAAGTAATTCCAGATTTATAACTATTCTAACCAATTAAAGTCTAGAATGGCTATCTACAATCTTTCAGGGAAAGATGATATATGGTGGAAACATTTAAAGAGAGTGAAAGGAATAAGAGAGAAGAACGTAAATTGGAGTACCTTCAAGAAGTACTTTAAAAATAAATTTTTATCTCAACAGTACTATGAAGAGAGAGCACAAGAATTCTATGAGCTTAAACTAGGTACACTGACTATGAAAGATTTGAACAACAAGTTTTTAAGTCTGTTTAGGTATTTACCATACCTTTTAGATGAAAAAACGAAGGTACAATGGTTCCTTAGCTGTTTACCTTATCACATAAAGGATAGGATTGAGTTTGACAATCCAAAAACTATGGAAGAAGCTACGAGGAAATCCAATTTCTGTTATGAAGAGAACCGGAAAAAGGAGAGCATGGCCAACTGGAAGGCCAAAATGAATAATAATAATTATGATCAAAAGAAGAAAGAGTTTGTGCCCAATCAGAATTCTAAAAATAATAAGACCAGAAATGTTCCTAACAAGAATTTCCAAGGGAAGAAGAATAATTCACCAAGCAATCAGAACCATCTAAAGGGTAAAGAGTCAGTTAATAATCATGGTAATTACACACAAAAATTTGAATACAAAGAACCCATAAAGTGCTGGGAGTGTAATGGCCCACATTATGCCTCAGTCTATCCCAACCAGAAAAAGATTGTCAATAATATCCATACAATACAGGAGGAGATGACTGTTGGAAATTTAGCAAGGACTATGCCCAGGATCAATGTCGCCTTGGAGAATTGATAGGCAGACTATCAAACTTCCATGGTGGAAGTAGAAGGTAAGATAAACCAAAACCCTATAGCTATTTTAATTGAGCCAGGAGCTAGTCTAAGTTATATTTCACCTAAATTGGTAGAAAAATATAAGCTGCCTGTTGAAAAATTTGAAAGTTCTTGGTTGGTTCAGTTAGCCATTGGTGCAAAAAGAAAGGTAACTTGTTTTGTAAAGAAATGTACAGTAGTTATGGATCAATTTGAAACTTTTGTAAAGCTTAATGTACTACCTCTTGGTTATTATGACATACTAATCGATATGGATTGGTTAGAGCAACATAGGGTGATCTTAAATTGTTATGATAAAACCTTTACTTGTATAAATAATGATGGAAAATCAATAAGTGTAAAGGGAATCCCTAGAAAAACAACTATAAGGCATATTTTTTCTCTACAGCTTAAGATAGCTATTAGGAAAGGTTATAAGGCTTATGCAATCACAGTAACTAATGAGGAAAATGTAAATAGTATAGAAAAATTAAAATTGGAGGATATACCAGTTTTAAAAGAGTATGCAGGTGTATTTTTGGAAGAGATTCTGGGATTGCCTCCGAAAAGGGAACTAGATTTTACCATTGAGCTGGTACTGGGTGTAGTACCCAGCTCGAAGGCCCCTTATTAGATGAACATACTTGAACTTAATGAACTTAAATCATAATTAAAATAACTTATTGACAAGAAGCATATTTGACCCAGTGTGTCTCCCTAGGGGGCACCTGTCATCTTCGTTAAGAAAAATGATGGAAATCGGTGACTTTCCATAGATTACCATCAGTTGAATAAGATGACTATTAAAAATAGATACCTGTTGCCTCGCATAGATGATCTGTTTGATCAACTAAGAGGAGCTACGGTGTTTTCAAAAATTGATTTAAGGTTTGGATATCACCAAGTTAGGATTAAAGATGAATTCATCTTTAAAACAAATTTTAGGACTCGATATGGCCATTACGAGTTTGCCATCATGCCATTCGGGCTTACTAACGCCCCAGTTGTTTTTATGTGTTTAATGAACAATGTAATGCATAAATATTTGGACAAGTTTGTAGTCATGTTTATCGACGACATATTAATCTATTCAAAATCTAAAGAAGAGCATAAAGAATATTTAAAAATTGTTTTGCAAGAGTTATGAGATCATCAACTCTTTGCAAAGTTTAGTAAATGTGACTTCTTTAAGGATAAAATCCAGTACTTAGGTCATGTGGTGACTCAGGAAGGAATTTTGATGGATCTCGAAAAGATAAAGGCGATTGAAGAGTGGCCTATTCCTAAAGATGTAACTGATTGTTGGAGTAGGGTCCCGCAGCTACAAAAGAAGCTGCTATTTTGACGGATAGATAGTTTTGGCGGAGGTATAGGAGGTAAATCTACAGTGCTGTAGCAGGTTTCTAGCTACAGATCAGAGCCAAAAACCGTGACTGTTGGGACAGAGAAGTCAAGGGAGATGACGGTACATGAGCGACCGAGAAGAGAGAGCTCACCCACTGCATTGAAGGCAGCGGCGGAGACAAGAGGGTTTAGCTACCCTCATAAAGGAAAAGGAGCAACGAGGCCGAGGTATTGAAGGAAAAGGACAGAAAAGGAAGCAGTGTCGGTACCCATGGTCAGCGCTGGGAAGCATGGAAGACTACAGGAAGCTGTGGTAAAGAGAAGTGGTGCATAATACCCATGGTCAGTGCTGGGAAGCATGGAAGACTGCAGGAAGCTGTGGTAAAGAGAAGCGGTGCATAGTACCCATGGTCAGTGCCGAGAAGCATGGAAGACTGCAGAGGAGCTATGGTGTGATGGAAAGTGGCTACTCCAAGTACAGTTATGCCAACTGTCACTAGTTAGGGTTTGGGGTTTACTGTTGGGACATGCCCACAGTGTTGTAATGGCAAGACCTTCGGGCCGCCTATAAAGGGATGTATTTTGTATTGTAGAAGGTTAGACAATAGGAGGTTGGTTGGAATTTTAGGCATTTTGAGCATCTTATGCCATCTAGCTTGTTAAGATAGTCAGACCAGTTTGTAAATATCCAGACACTTAGCCTGTCTGAGAGTCATTGAGTCTATAAGTAACAATCCACAGGGATTGGCAGAGGGGGAAGAGTATATTGTAAGAGGTGCAATATAGAGAAGATACGAGATCCAAGAGAGAAGGGCTCCAGGCTGTGTGCGGAGTTACCCATAAGATCTCAAGCTGCATATGCGGTGCAGCAGAACTGTGTATGCTTCCCCCAAGTTATAATAGAGAAAACATAGTTCTATGGATGTAGCTCCCATCCTGGGAGTGAACCAAGTAAAAACTGTGTGCGATGTGATGAATGCATGTGATTGTATTTGTTTATCGTTATTTGTTATTGTGTATATGAACTTTGCTTACAGTACAAGTATGAATGTCTCTGTAGAGTTTTCAGCATCGTAGAAGGATAATTATAAGTGAAGTCGTTAAGTATTTTGAATAAGAGTTGTGAGTGTTTCATGCAAGACTGTTAGTAGTCGCAGTGTCAAACTACCTTATACATTGAGTCCTGTGAGTCGGACACAATTAACACTAAGTGCGCTGAGACGCCGCAGTAGGATATCGCAGGGAGGCGATATCACACCGATAGAGAAGCTGCGGTGCACGAGACCGTAGGTTAAGGGTCTAGTGTAGGAGGAAGTTACATGTTGCCCAGAGTGCGGCGATGCGATAAAGGTTAGAGTTGCTGCGCGTAAGAGAAGGTTGCGAGTCGCAGAGAGTGAGATCTCGCAGGCTAGAAGAGCTGCGAGACACACAGGCTACCACAGAACCTGGTCGAAGACACCTGAGTCTTTGGCCAACCCATTAGAGTCACTTTGGGTGAGACTTCAGGTCACTCCGCGGTTTGTCGTCGAAAGGGCCAGTGAACTAGGGGTGTTGTTGGTTAATTATAGTGAACCCGGGTCTGCCCATGGCAGCCAACAAATGGTTTCGTTGCTAGTTTTAAAAAAACTGAGCACTGATGTTCTGGTGGCGGCCTACGAGAGACAAACTCAATGAGTGGGTTTGGTATAACCAGAAAGAGTTTGCCGAACGAGAGAACAGGAGTCCTAAACTAAGTACAGAGGCCTGGTTACAAAAACATATCATTACAGATATACATGCGATATTTTTTGCGACCTTTGGAAACGAGCTTTATGACTAGTTATCGAAGCTGACTGATACAAGCATATTCAAGAAGAAAAGAAACATTGTCTAGACACCATAGCTGATTCAGACCATGGAGAACCTTGATAATCCCATCACGAGGATAGTATAATTCTAGTAGACTTCTGGCTTGCGAGTGTGCTAGAAGGCTTCATCACAGAGTTTGTAGTCGACCAGAGGAAAAGCTTCAGCGAGGCTGAGCACTACTTCTTCAAAGGCTATCACGGTAAGTACCTAAAATCCCTAAACTTGTCCATTAAGATGCTATTACATGAAAAAGGAACAATGGATCTAGTTTCAGATGAATAAGTAAAGATAGTAATGTCACAAGAGTTTGAAAGTGATTTTGATTACATTGGCTGAACACGTAGTGGAAAGAAATACAAAGTAGATTTCAACTCTCCCACATTTGAAAGCGGTTCAGATAATACTAGACAACAAAGTCATAGTACTATAGAGAGAATAGAAGGGGGTATCCCTTACCACCCTTACACCCCACAGAAATAGACTGGGACTCAGAATAATCCTGTAGGAACTCCATCCAGTAGCTCGCAGATAGTACCTACCACCGCTACATCACCTCCACCTTCACCACCGAGTGGTAGTAATGCAGCAAATCAACATCCATCACCTAGAAATAGAATGGGGGATGATATGAAGCTACCTATATTTAAGGGTACAGGAGCAGAGGACCCCGAACAGCATTGGTTTCTATGTGAAGCCATGTGGACCATTAAAATGATCAATGGTGATAATCTTAAACTTGTACAGTTGGTCACCACACTAAGAGATAGAGCCTTAACATGGTATATAAAGTATACCACAGTACCCAGAACACTCGTCCAGGTCAAGACCGCCATGATTAAAGAGTTTAAGAAACCTAAGTCTAAGTCGCAGTGCATTACAGAGCTCAAAGACATTAAGCAGTTACCTACAGAGTCACTATGGGACTTTGACCAGAAATTCAAATCCCTTATAGACCAAGTCAGCTTTGAGTTTGCATCGGAGCATCATAAGGAATGGTTTATTGCAGCAAAGACTCCAGACGCAGGATGACGCATTGGAGATGGAAATGAAACTAGAGGCGTCACCTCTAGCTGAGACTAGCACACGCATGGAAACGTTACAAAACCAGTTGGCTAATCTCACGTTACAGATGCATGAGCTTAAGAAAGGGAAAGAAGTTGCACAAGACATAAGGTGCGTAAGATGTAAAGCACAAGGCCATAGTAAAGACAAATGTCCAGTCTTTGCAGAGTATATAGCGACAGGGGCTCCTAACCCCTTACCACAGACCCACGGGCCGTGGTGTGAAATATGCAAAACGCGAGGACATCTACCTCACCATTGCCCTCTACTTCAGAAGTATGTGCAGACACCTAAGAACTTATACTGCTTCTTCTGCAAGTCTGTAGGACATGATGAACACAATTGCCAAGCCTATGATCTCATGGTCGGGAGCAAGCAAGACTTGTACAGAGTCCAATCAGAAACACAGGGTCTAGCAGCAGGACCACAGCATGATCCAGCTTATGGTGGCTGTGGAGGAGCGTTTAGAGGACGAGGAAGAGGAGGAGGCTTTGGCCATGGAGAGGTCTCTAGCCGTGGTTGCGAACCAATCACTTGCTACAACTGTGGAGTTGTAGGACATTATGCCAGGGACTGTCAGAGCCCTACCACCACATGTAACTACCACAAATATTACGACCACACAATAGAAGAATGTCCTACCTTGATAGATAAGATCAGAGAACCTAAGCCAGCAGTACACCAGAACATTCAGCTCATTGCAGCTGAGCAGGAAGAACCAGAGCTAAGAGTCAACATTGTGACTTGCACCGGTGCTTCCACCAGTGAGACATCACAGGATATTGAAAAGAACGCAGGACAAGAAAGGGTGTGTAGAGCTCCTAACAAAGCAACACCACTTGACCTATAGAAGAATAAACAAACCTTTCAGGAAGATAAGACTTTCTTTGATGACCCTGTACAATCAGTATTGCAGGTACCACCGTCTAGGGGCGTACCACAGCAAGCACCTTATGGTGTTAGCCCTTTACAGATACCGCAGGCTACCACATCGGGCACATGCGATGAGGACGAGTTGACATGAAGTGTACATTCCTTCCTGCGGAGTTGTCTAAAACTTGTGAGAAATGAGCAGGCTATCAGATAACTTCAGCGCATCATAGACCAGTATCAGCCATCTTCTTCTGTGAACAGTACACAACGTGCTGACCATAGTATTATGGGACACACAAGAACCAGAAGAGAGATGCGACTTAGAGTGTAGGTTGGAGAATTTGAAATGGATGAGGTAATCCTAGATCTAGGATCGGATGTAAATGTTCTGACTAAGCAGACATGGGAGCAGATGGGTGGCCCTAAGTTAGTCAGATCACCTATCCATTTGAGATTAGCTAATCAACAATGAGTATCACCCCTTGGTCGATTATCGCAGGTACCAGTTGACATTGACGGAGTTCGCAGCTTCGCAGACTTTAAAGTGATAGAAATCATTGGCGATAGTAGACCATATCCAGCATTGCTAGGCATTGATTCGGCGATCGGTAACATGGCTGTTATCGACCTAAAGAGAAGACAAATGACCTCTGAGGATGCACAGATTAGGGTCATCGCACCGCTAGATCCTCTTCAGGGTCCTAGATACATCGAACCGATCAGAGCAGAGGAAGAGGCACGTAACATGGAGAGTCTCTATCAGATGACTGCGAACCATAGTGACTACATCAATCCAACCGTAGAAGGGAACATTAGTTGGCGATGCGATAGCTCATGCACATCAGACTCAGATGTTGGTCTAGAGAACTTGCAGAATAGACTTCACGAAGTCTTAGCATGCAGATGTGCGTACTTGACTAAGTTACTGCGATGGATCGGCGTAGAGATCAATGAGATTCCATCATTTCAGGGTCTAACAGATATCCAGAACTTTCTCACGCAGTTCGAACAACAAATTCCTCATGAGCAGAGGATCGCAGCTATGGACCTTGTAGTACGAGCCACACCTGTAAGATGGTGGTATGCGCATAAAGAGAATATCGCATCATGGGATGATCTTAAGATACTGATGGCGATCAGATTCTCTATTGACAGAGAGTATGCCCAACAGAAATACACAGGAGAAAGTGACCCCAGGTCACACATTCAGACATGCGAACAGAATTGGTTGAACATTCCTGAGGATGAATGGGTCCACCGATTCATTCATACGTTAGACACAGTCCCAAGGAACTGGTACACAGAAACTGAATTGTGCAAGGGAACGATTACATGGTCACTTATGATAGACAGATTTCTACTCACCTTCACTTTCGAATCTGAGTATTCAAGTGTTGGTCAGGCCCTAGATGTAATAAAGACTAAGATATTTGAGTATTGTAGCCTATCAGTACATACTCCACCAGAGTGGGCTATCCAGTTAGAAGATGTGCTTGAGTGCTATAACTTCACAGCAGAACCAGAGGAGGAGGATGACGATCCTTGCAACATCAACATTTCGGAGTCAGAGGGGACTCGCAATGTTGAGGGACTGCAGCTAGAAATTCCAGCAATCACAGAGCCCATCAAGACTAAAAAAATCAATATTAGCACAGACACAGAACCAAAGTTTGCCTCTATTGGAGACTATTGGGATGATAAAATAGTTGGACAGATTGCAGACTTGTTACATGACTACTAGGACCTATTTCCCACCAAGTTCATAGAGATGAAGGGAATAGTTGGTGACCTAGGAGTAATGAGGATACCATTAAAGGAGGATGCCAGACCAGTCAAGCAGCGTCCTTATAGACTAAATCCATGGTATAAAGAAAAAGTTAAGGATGAGATCGACAAGATGCTAGCAGTAGGCATCATTGAACCTGTAGAAGAGAACGAATGGGTTAGTCCCATGGTCGTACAAGAAAATAAAACCAAAGGAGACATCAGGATCTGTGTTGACCTGCGCAAGCTCAACGATGCATCGCTTCATGATCCATTCCCGACACCTTTCGCTAGACAATGTAGGAGGACAGGAGGTCTACTCTTTCACCGATGGATTTTCAGGCTATCATCAGATCAGAATTCATCCAGAAGATCGATCTAAGACCACCTTTGCAACAGAATGGAGCTCATTCCAGTATACGGTAATGCCCTTTGGTCTTAAGAATGCACCAGCTATCTTTTCTAGAGTAGTATTTGTTGTATTTAAAGAATACATTCATAAATTCCTAGAAGTTTACTTCGATGATTGGACTGTATTTGGATTGATTGACAAGCACATAGGAGATTTAAGGCTGATGCTAGAGAAATGTAGACAGTACCATATTTCTCTAAACTTGAAAAAATGTATATTCTGTGCGCCATTCAGTATTTTGTTGGGTCACATTGTTTGCAGGCAAGGCTTGATGGTAGATCCCGCAAAGATTGCCATCATTGTAAATCTTCCAGCACCCAATTCAGTGAAACAACTGAGAACAGTACTCGGTCACACTGGATACTACTGAAAATTCATCAAGGGCTATGCAAAGATTACAGCGCCGATGGAAAAACTGTTAAAGAAAGATGTAAAATTCCTATGGAATGAGGAATGTCAGCAGAGTCTAGACACACTTAAAGAGAATATGGTTACAACACCCATATTAGTATTTCCAGACTGGACTAAGCCATTCCATGTACATGTGGATGCATCTGGCATCGCATTAGGCATTGTGTTAACGCAACCAGGAGAAGGAGGTATCGATCATCCTATCGCATACTCCAGCAGAAAAGCTATCGACGGCAGAAAAGAACTACACCATGACAGAAAGAGAAGGTCTAGCTATGGTGTACGTGCTACAGAAGTTTCGGCACTACCTGTTGGGTGCCTCGTTCAATATTTTTACTGACCATTCCGCGTTGAAGTATCTGGTAAATAAGCCAGTGTTAGGGGGAAGAATCTATAGATGGTTACTCATGTTTCAAGAGTATGATTTTGAAATCATTGTGAAACCAGGAAAATTGAACGCCGGACTTGACCATCTGTTGTGGATAGATTCAGGAGAAGAGCCAAGTAACCTAGAGGACAATCTTCCAGATGCGCAGTTGTTTTCTATTCAGATCGCAGATGACTACTATGCAGATATCATCAAGTTCCTCACTACAGGGTTGGCACCTATTGAGTTTATGAAGCATAAAAAAAAATAGTTGGTTGTTAAAGCAGCAGACTTCACTCTGATTGTAGGAAAGCTATACAAACTAGGTCCAGATGAAGTCCTGCGCAGATGCGTGATATCACACGAAAAAGAGGCTATTATCAGAGAGGTACACTCAGGTACCGTAGGAGGTCATTTTGCAGGAAAGCCGACTGCGCAGAAAATACTAGCCGCAGGATTATGGTGGCCTATGTTGTACAAAGATGCTAAGAAATTTTGCAGATGTTGCAATATCTACCAAAGGGTGGGAAAACCTTCACGACGGAATGAAATGCCACTGCGACCGCAAATTTCGTTGCGCGCATTTGACAAGTGGGCTATAGACTTTGTGGGTCCTATCAACCCACCAGGAAAACGGACTAGCGCAAGATATATCATCACTGGAACAGAGTACCTCACCAGGTGGGAAAAGGCCAAGGCAGTAAGAAATTGTGATGCTGCTACAGCTGCAGAGTTCCTTTTTGAAAACATCATCAGTAGATTTGGATGCCCAGTAATTTTGATGAGTGATCAAGGCACACATTGCTTGAATCACACCATTGAATCCTTGACAGAAGAATTCCAGATACAACACTATAAGAGCACACCTTACCGCCCACAAGCTAATGGTATGGTGGAGGCCTTTAACAAGATTCTAGAAAATGCCCTTACAAAGATTTGAAATAGTCAAAGGAATGATTGGGACCTTAGATTTAATGTTGTATTATGGGCTTATAGGACTACATGCAAGAAGCTTACAAGACACACCTTTTCCAACTTGGTGTATGGACAGGAGGCTGTTATTCCTATGGAGTATATTCTTCCCAGTTTAAGAATTTCTCAGATCACTGGGATGACTGATACAGACACAGTCAATGAAAGACTAGCGCAGTTTCTTTCCTTAGAGGAAGACAGATTCATTGCAGGGTATCATCAGAAAGTGCAGAAGGCACGAGAAAAGGCTTGGCATGACAGACACATTAAGAGTAAGACTTTCCAGATCAGAGGCCTAGTACTCCTCTATGAAAGTAAATTCATTAAGTTCCCAGGAAAGTTCAAGACACATTGGTTGGGGCCATATCAGATACAGCTAATTACAGAGGGAGGTGCCGTGCATCTCAGCAATCTGAACGGGGAGCTTCTTCCCACGTTGATTAATGGCAGTAGGCTTAAACTCTATAGTGATAGCCACCCCACCTCTCAGCCCTAGCTAAGACAACAGAGCGGTGTAGATGTCCAGTGTAGTTGAAAGGAGGCATCGCACTAGGAATTAGTCTACACTGGTAGGTATTCTAAGTATGAGAATCGCATAAGGACGGTTCATTTTGCGTAAGTCATAAGCGGCTTGTGGAAAAAAAAAAAACTTCTTAAGTTGTTTGCGCAGGTGATGCGGTGTTGCATCGCAGCAATGCGATGTTTCCCCCTGCCACATATCCAGTTTTTCAACCGACAGAGGGCCAGTCAAGTCGCCTTCTGACAGGTAGTTAATGGGGAACTGGTATACCTTACTGTAGATTTGGCAGCAGCATAATTAAGTTTCCAGATTTGGCAAATCTTCGACGAGATCGACGCCTGTACACACACGCTTCAAGGGAAACATGATCGGATCTCAACATTTATTGAGGATCGACATGACGGGTATGGTCTCGTCCAGGCAATTATTATGATCGATGGGTTCAGCCAAGATGACCGTTGCGTCCGGGATTGTTGCCTTCGGCATAAAAGCAGAAATTATTAAATTGGGAGGGTTACATTTGCAAAGAGCTGAGAGCTATATAGAGCATTGATAAGTTTCCCCTGTGCAGAGCTGATTTCGTTACAGAGTGCGATGGGTTCCAAATTTCGAAGCCATTGCACGTCCAGCATATTCAACCAAGTGGGTTCTATATAAGGACGAACCTATAGAATCCATTTTGAAGAGGTTTGAGCGTGGTGGCCTTGCAGCTGCCATGGCGACACCGCCCGAGGTTGTGAAATTAGGTGCAGCACAGGTCAGATAGCCGCCAAGGATGAAGAGTCAAGTGCAGGATGTCAAAGGTGTCATCAAAAGCTCTGTCATAGAGAGGAAGAACAATGTGCTGATCACTGAAGATAAGAAAGTAGAGCAGAAGAATGATGAGAAGAAATCTCCCGCTAGGAAGAAAGTAAAAATGAGAAAAAGACGGCAACGGGAGAAGGAAGATGCCCTATCTGATCAGCTAAGAGAAGAACAAGAGATTGCCAAGGAAAAGAACTGACAATCTATAGACCATAGGCATCATGACCACTTGGAGTGATTTGCTGAGAAGAAAAGTGAAACAGAAAAGCAAATCCAGTAATCCGAACTCCAGCATGTAGACAAAGGCTTGTTCTCAGAATGGAATTCATGGTTTGTATCATGCTCATATGAAATATTCCAGGCCGAGTGACATACTTTGGGAAGGAAGGAAGATACAGATTTATATCTTCCTTATAGCATGAGCTCCAGTACAGATAGGGAGGAGTTCTCGTGATACCAGGGTTTTGAATCCTTATAGTACCAAACGGGATAGCAAGCCCTGCAAGCGACGAAAATGTGAACATAGCAAGACAGAAAGGATAGAGAGACCTACGAACTAAGTTAAACGAAAGACTCCAAGATTAGTCAAGCTTTTCTTGACTCGGCACGATAGCATGTCGAAGCAATGCAGAACGAAGTCGCAAGACTTCGAGACAAGTTGCAACAGACTTTGCAGGAAGCCAAGGAGAANCAAGACTTCGAGACAAGTTGCAACAGACTTTGCAGGAAGCCAAGGAGAAGCTACAGCAGGAGAAGCCCACTGGTAGTGGCTCGAGGGTGAGCCACAAGTAAGTGTTAGGGGACTATTGGAGTAGGGTCCCACAGCTACAGAAGAAGCTGCTATTTTGATGGATAGACAGTTTTGGCAGAGGTATAGGAGGTAAATCTACAACGCTGTAGCAGGTTTCTAGCTACAGATCAGAGCCAGAAACCGTGACTGTTGGGACAGAGAAGTCAAGGGAGATGACTGTACCTGAGCGGTTGAGAAGAGAGAGCTCACCCACTGCATTGAAGGCAGTGGCGGAGACAAGAGGGTTCAGCTACCCTCATAAAGGAAAAGGAGTGACGAGGCCGAGGTATTGAAGGCGAAGGATAGAAAAGGAAGCAGCGCCAGTACCCATGGTCAGCGCTGGGAAGCATGGAAGACTACAGGAAGCTCTGGTAAAGAGAAGCGGTGCATAGTACCCATGGTCAGTGCTGGGAAGCATGGAAGGTTGTAGGAAGATGTGGTAAAGAGAAGCGGTGCAGAGTACCCATGGTCAGTACTGGGAAGCATGGAAGACTACAGAGGAGCTGTGGTGTGACAAAAAGTGGCTACTCCAAGTACAGTTATGCCGACTGTCACTAGTTAGGGTTTGGGGTTTACTGCTGGGACATGCCCACAATGTTGTAATGGTGAGACCTTCGGGCCGCCTATAAAGGGATGTATTTTGTATTGTAAAAGGTTAGACAATAGGAGTTTGGTTGGAATTTTAGGCATTTTGAGCATCTTAAGCCATCCATCTTGTTAAGATAGTCAGACCAGTTTGTAAAGATCCAGACACTTAGCCTATCTGAGAGTCATTGAGTCTGTAAGTAACAATCCACAGGGATTGGCAGAGGGGGAAGAGTATATTGTAAGAGGTGCAATATAGAGAAGAGAAGAGATCTAAGAGAGAAGGGCTCCAGGTTGTGTGCGGAGTTACCCAGAAGATCTCAAGATGCATATGCAGTGCAGCAGAACTGTGTATGCTTCCCCAAGTTATAATAGAGAAAACACAGTTCTGTGGACATATCTTCCATCCTGGGAGTGAACCACGTAAAACCTGCGTGTGATGTGATGAATGCATGTGATTGTATTTGTTTATCGTTATCTGTTATTGTGCATATGAAATTTTCTTACAGTACAAGTATGAATGTCTCTGTAGAGTTTTCAGCATCGTAGAAGGATAATTATAAGTGAAGTCGTTAAGTATTTTGAATAAGAGTTGTGAGTGTTTCATGCAAGACTGTTAGTAGTCGCAGTGTCAAACTTCCTTGTACGTTGAGTCCTGTGAGTCGGACACAAGTAACGCTAAGTGCATTGAGATGCCGCGGTAGGATATCGCAGGGAGGTGATATCGCACCGGTAGAGAAGCTGCGGTGCACGAGACCGTAGGTTAAGGGTCTAGTGCAGGAGGAAGTTACGCGTTTCCTGGAGTGCGGTGATGCGATAAAGGTTAGAGTCACTGCACGTAAGAGAAGGTTGCGCGTCGCAGAGAGTGAGATCTTGCAGGATAGAAGAGATACGAGACACACAGGCTGCCACAGAACCTGGTCGAAGACACCTGAGTCTTTGGCCAACCCATTAGAGTCACTTCGGGTGAGACTTCAGGCCACTCCGCAGTCTGTCGCCGAAAGGGCCAGTGAGCTAGGGGTGTTGTTGGTTAATTATAGTAAACCCGGGTCTGTCCATGGTAGCCAACACTGATGTTCGATCCTTCATGGAAATTACTGGTTATTACCAGAGGTTCATTGAAGGGTTTTCAAAAATTGCAAATACGATAACTACTTTGCAGAAGAAGGGAAAGAAATTTGATTGGAGCTAGAAATGCGAGGATAGTTTTAAAAAGTTAAAAAATTTATCAACTAGTGCACCTATTTTAATAGTAGATGATCCAAATAAATATTTTTTAGTGTGTATTGATGCCGACAATGTTGGTTAGGCGGAGTATTGACTCAAGAAGGGCATGTTATTGCTTATGAGTCTAGGAAATTAAAAATTCATGAAAAGAATTATGCAACTTATGATTTGGAATTAGCTGTTGTTATACATGCTCTAAAGATGTGGCGTCGTCATCTAATTGGAAAAAAAATTATTCTAATGACCAATAATAAAGGACTAAAATATATGTTAGATCAGCCTAATCTGAATGCTAGACAAGCTAGGTGGCTAGCTTTTCTAAGTGAGTATGATTTCAAAATTCAGCACATTAAAGGGAAAGAAAATAAAGTTCTTGATGCATTAAGTAGAAATGCAAGGCTGAACTTTATAGCAGTTATCAACATTTATACAACATATTTGGAAGATTAGCTTAAATCAGGGTTAGAACAAGATGAAATTTACCAAAATTTAGAAGCAAAAAAAAGAAAATCCAACAGAAAGTTTAAGTAAAGGGTTAGGTTTGAATGAGAAAGAATTTTTACTGTATAAAGACAGAATGTATGTACCTAATGTACCTAAAGTTAAGTTATTACTTTTAGATGAAATCCATAAAAATCCATAGTCAGGCCATCCAAGCTATCCGAAGACTATAACTATGTTAAGAAAAGAATATTTTTGGCCAAACATGAAGACTGAATTGGCATAATATATCGCTAGGTGTTTTGAATGTCAGTAGGTAAAAACTAAACATCAACACCCAGTTGGATTACTTCAGCCATTTCCCATTCCTACCTGGAAATTGGAGATAATTAGTCTAGATTTTGTTACTGGACTGCTTAAAAATCAGAATTTAAATGATTCCATAATGGTAGTAGTTGGAAAATTGAGTAAAGAAGCCCACTTTATACCTATTAAAACTACGTATAAAGCTGCAAACATAGCTGATATCTTTCTAACGCAAATTTTCCGACTGCATGGGAGACCGAAAGTTATAATCTCAGATAGAGACCCTAAATTTATAGGTAACTTTTGGAAATCTCTGTTTAAAGGATTAAATACTACACTAAATTTTAGTACTTTGTTCCATCCTCAAACTAATGGACAGACTGAAAGAGTAAACCAAGTACTGGAAGATTTACTAAGAATGTATGTAAAAGATTAGCCAAGTAAATGGGAGGATTATTTGCACCTAGTGGAATTTGCTTATGATAATAATTATCAAGCTTCAACTAGATTTAGTCCTTTCAAAATCTTGTATGGAAGGAAGTGTAACACTCATATCTATTGGAGTAATTCGGTGGGAATATTAGTATTAGGTCCTGAACTATTGCAAGAAATGGAAGAAATTGTAAAGCAGGTACAAGGTAATCTGAAAACTGCACAAGATCGACAGAAGAGTCAAGCAAACCTTAAAAGAAATCCAAAAGAGTTTCAGGTAGGTGAACATGTGTTCATCAAGGTGAGACCCAAAAAGAGTTCTCTGAGGTTGGGTACTTGTGCAAAACTAGCACCTCGTTACTTTGGTCCTTTTGAAATATTGTCCAGGATTGGATAGGTAGCCTATCAGTTAGCTTTACCACTGAATTTAAGAGTTCATAATGTTTTTCACATTTTTGTGTTAAAGAAAGATGTTCATGATGCTACTCATGTTGTTAACTGGAATGATGTAAGGTCGAACAAGAAGGATATTTTCTGGTGGAATCGGATTGTATCCTCGGGCAGAGGGAGATCACACTTCGGAGTTGCACCATTAGTCAGGTGAAGGTGCAATGGAAGGACCTTAGTCTAGAGGAATCCACCTAGGAATTGAAAAGTAATATGCGGGATGCATATCCAATTATGTTCCAGGGAAATTTTGAGGATGAAGAATAAATAACATCGAGGACAATGTTATAATTTAAGGGCATGTGTATGTCACATGCCCCAATTTTACAAAAACAATTTTATTTTATTTGAGGAACAATATGTTAAATTTTATGCTAAGTTGTAATTGATGACCTAGTGGGGTCAAGGATATTTAATGTAAATTCTAAATATTTTATTATAAATAAATAAATGAGCAGACAACAGCTTTGGAGAGCTGTTAGAAGAGTGTTTAATGGTCAACTTGGTGGAGGAGACTAGGTGTAGAGCAAATTGACATGTGACAGCATCCTCAAACCACTTCCAACTATTGCAAGTGGAAACCTCCCTACATTTGTGGTCATGATTCCCCAAGAAAGTGGAATTAGAGTAGGTGGCTCAATTAATGAAAACTAACCCAAAATACCTAGGCAGTCTTTTATAAAAATTCCATTGAAGAGAGTTGAGGCTGCTCATTCTAGAGAAGTGATCATTTAGTTTGAATGAATGTACTTCAGAGAAATTAAATGGAAGGGAAATTTGGAAAGTGTTTGAGGGGATAACTGCTGATTGATCTAGTGCAGCTTTTAAGCTAAAGATCATACTACTGAGAGCAGAGTATTTTACTGAGGTATTGAACTAGTCAGTTGATAGAGGGTTTGACTGTTTGCATTCTCCACCAGTTCTCAGCTAAGAAGACCAGGAATAGGCTCGGGGGTTTTGAGGAAGCGTTGTTTGAGCTCTCTCCAAAACATTGGTAGGGAGGAATGGCCTCCTAAAGCTATTGTCTTCTATCCTCAACAAGTTCTATGTTATTTTATTTTATTGTGTTAGTTAAATAAATCATAGTTTAACTTCTATATGAATTATAACAACTCAGTTTGCGAAATGTAAGATTTATTATTCTTATTATATTGTTATAGAAATGAAATGGATTTAGAGAATAATGTGTTAGAATGAAAATAAATTTCTAGACCATGTTTTTCCACACCTGGAAATTAGATCATACTCTAGCACAGTTAGAATGCTTTAAGTAGATGAAAGAATTTCATAAGAGAATAAAAATAATAGATAGGATTTTGTATCTGTAGATAGCAGAGTAACTTATTTCAATGTTTAAATTATTATGAAAAGAACGGTGTTATGGTTTATTTGTGTTTATTGTTTTTACTTAGTATAACTAAATAAAAATGCAAGAAAAGAAACAGTAAAACTACACTAGAGTTATAGTAATAAGTATACTGATTCAATAAAAGTTTATAGAAGATACAATTAAGTATATAAACAAGTTATTAATCACACAGTTTATCTTTTAAAAACTATCAACTAAATCTTAAACTATTACTTAATATAAACCAGATTAGGGTTGTGTTATACACCCTTTATTTATGAAAATAAATAGAATTACAGAGTTTACCTTCTATTCTTTACAGAGCTTTGAATAAATTCTAAGTTACAGATTAGCAAATAAAAACAAAGGTAAATATAAACATTAAATAATATAAAAACAAGAATTACATATTTCGGAACTAATTATATTTAACAAACATGCTTATAACCTGTGTAAGAAAACCTGAGGGTCAAAACCCTAACAAGTAAATTAGCCTTTTATAATTCAATCTATTTAAAGTTTTAACCATTTACATTTATAACTGGGTAAACAAACATAATAATAAGACTATAAATCATGCCTTGGACTGTTTATAGTCTTTATTTGGAAACAAACATATTTTATAAATAGTAAAATAAATATATAATTTAACAGGTTAATAAACAACCATATACCTGTAATAATGGAAATGAAGCATGCTAGAACAGTGTCCAAGTAATAATAAAATTAAGAATACATATACACAAGGGTTTTTATTATTATCAAAACCCTAAATATTATAATATGGAACGATAGTATACGATTATAAATTTTATACTATGACCAGTTTACAGTCTTCACAGTAATACTAGTACTTATAAATGCTTCCGTAACAATAAATTACTTCACTGACAATGAAGAAGAAAAACCTATTATTTTACATTAATATCATTTACAAGATAATTTATAAATAACAGAGTATTTCAAAACATGAGTCATTTTAAAACCATGAGTATAGGACAAACCTCTCTATCTTAAAAATTCAAAGTATGATATTATCAAGCCGTAAGGCTGTAATCATTTTTACAGATAGAGAAAACTAAATACAAGTCACGGCTTATAAGCCGGAGCTACCCAGCAACATGCAAGGGTTTTAACAACAAAACTAAGTAATAACATAAACTAAAAATTTATACTTTGGAGGAACTGACGCCATGCTTCCCTTCAAACTGTAACTTCTTTCCAATAACCTCTGCAAGCAGGGAGATGCCACGACAAATCAAGGCTTACTGGTTATGGCTACGAAGTTCACCAACTCAAGAGTAGTTTCCTTCATACTTGAAGCCACAATTGTAACCTGCAAAAACAAGACCAATGCGATTTTAGAAGGGGTATTGTTTGTATTAAAAACTAAAATAGTACTTAGAGAATAAATGAGAGAAGGGTAAAACCTTACCTGCGAATAAAGAGTCTGTAGTTGAGGAGGAGACTTAACGAGCATGAAGAACAACATGTTGAAGAAACAAACCCTCGTGCTAACATGTGACAGAGGCAGCAGGGTTCACAATCCAGACTTACACCAACAATGGAGTAGGTTAAAAGCAATGGCAATGGTAACACTATGGCCCAAAAATCTAAACTACTGACAGAGTAAACCCACATTCACGGTGATACAATGCTTACAAAAAGAAACCAAGATACAAACTGTGTATCTCTCAACTCTTACACAAGCATTACAACACTTTACTACACCCAACATGGAGCTATCCAACGTGAACTAGCGAGCCTCTCATGGACGGGAAGGAACCCATATAGCGCAGAGACAAACCCTCGAAAGAGAAATGAAGAATATAGGGTTTCCTTACGAGTTTATAAATTGACCAATGCATGGTGGAGACTCATCCACGTGCCCATCAATATTTTTACTCAGCAGTGGGTCGATCACTATAGTTCTCCTGCATTGTTAGATAAAACATATTATTGCCAATTATTTATATCATAACCACGATGATAATGTTAGTTATAAATTCAAATTCATATCATTGCGATGATAAATAATAAAATCAAGGAATGGTAAAAACATTTGTTTGTATCGTTAACATTTGTATTATGAAAACCTTGTAATCAATCATTGGTAGAAACATTTATGCAAAGATCAATAGTGGAGTATATCACAATAGAATTTCAACCTAAAATCTAACACCTTGCATGTCTTAAATTTGACACTTATCTGTCGCATTTTCGACACATACACTTATTTTTTGCCGTGGGTGGTGTAACGTTGGATCTTTGACATTCTACTAATGTGGGTCAAAGATCTGATAGACCATTGTGTCACATATTTGACCATTTTTCCTTCCAAAGTGCCAATCAAAATTACATAAACTGTCAGAAATCCAACGTCCTCCGACTCTTGAAGCGTCAACCATCCGACGAACATAAGTGTCATAGGAATGGCGATGCTGTCGATATTTTTATCTAGCAAGTGTCAGATAACCGACGGCATCCGACACTGGAAGAGTCGGCCTTCCAACGTAACCTGACACTTTAACCGTCGGTCGTCCGATGGGTGGAAGCGTCGTAGTCATGACACGGCCGTCGGATGTGTTTACCATAGTGTCGGAAGCACGTCAAAAAAGAGATGTTGGTTGATGGATTTAAAAAAAAAATCCAAAAATTAACTATGAGTTCATGCTCATATATTTTATCTCTTGTAGGAATCAACCAATAATATTCCTATGGTGTGTCCTCTTGACAAAAATCTAAATCAACCAAAGTAGCCATTAAAATTCATTAGCAAAACCTAAATCTAAAATTGCAATTCTAAAATTTCAACTGTCTTCCACAAAGAATCAGAGTTTTAGTTAACTATGAGGCTACCCTCATGTTGAATGAATCTTTGTAGGTAATAGTATTTTGTATCATTTCATGGTCATATTGTCGCTTCCATCATCACATAAATACACCTACAACATGTCCTACTAACATAGATCTCAAACATCTAGCAGTCAATGGAAATTTCCTCACTTAATTTCTTCATTGCATAACCTCAATAGTATGAAATGAATCTAGAATTACACACAATAACTCAAATATAAAATCATTTGTTGGAATTTCTATGCAATGAATTATCACTTATGCATGTAACAATAACAAAAACAACATTCTTAAAATGATTTCCAAAGGTTATGCTAACTCAAATCATGCATCGACACATCAATCGTTACACATCTGTATTGTCATTATATTATTATTATTACTTTCTTTAATTGTTCATTTTCAAGGTGTCTCCCTTCTTCACTCGATTGCAACATCAAGAGTTCACTTTCTCCCTTCATGATGGAAAAGAGGTCTCATGCTAGGACAACATCAATAAAAGGTTCATGGGATTCTTGTGCAACATTAAAGGAATCATAACCCAACATCCTCATGGTCTCATACATGGAATCACATCCACAACATGAGTATACCACTCATTAATCCTTGGTTATTACTATTAACCATTTCAACTATGACACACCCTCATATGAATACATGAAAGAATTTAACAAACTTTATTGAATCAAAGATTCACAACTTGGTCTGTGCTCTACCTAGAAATAAGATACTCATACATACATTCAACATTCTGGCAAAGCTAGCATAAATAGATCAATTCATATAATTAAACATGGTTGAGGTACTCTTACCAAATCCCATTTTAGTACTTATGAAAATTAACATAACCAACTCATACCTTTCATGGTTTCCATCGATACCCTTGTTGTTACATTTGATGGTTGTTGGAAATACCCTTGTTCATGGGTAGATCATTATAGCAACAATATCATCAACATCATCAGTCTTGGTTTCATAGTACATCAACAACCAGATTATATTATCAGGTAATAATAATTGAGTATAGGAAATAAGCTATCCATATCCATTATGTGGCACTATCATCACTCAATACCTAACATATTATCATGAATAATATGTCTCAATATGATCACTAATTCATGTAATCTCCAATAATTCATTCATGTACATGTACAATTTCATTTTCATGTTCTAATCATTTATGCAAAGAAAACAACATCAATCACATGCTTATCACTCATGCCAGTAGTTTCCTCTTACTAGGGAAATGCAAGAAAAATAACAAGAGTAACAAAGGTATGGAATTATCCTCCATCTTGATCCTTTATCCTAGCTTATAATTCCATAGTCATGGATTTATCAATGTCTTCCTACCATTCATATTCAAATGTTATCCATGACAATTTTAATTAATAGACATTGGTTTTAGCCTAGAATTTGACCACTGAAGGAAACTTGTTTGGACCAGACATTGGTGAGTTGACAAGCAGCTCAGATTATCAAGTAGAGGTTAATATGTGGAGTGTGTCAAAGGGATCAAAGAGAGAGTCTTTACATTAAAATTTGTCAGACATTTTGGGAGCCGAGTTTGAGAATACAAGTGAGGACAAACCTGAGTTTGAGATTACAGGCAAGAAGAATCAACAAGTTTCTGAATAGTCAGTGATAGATTTGAGAGAAAACACTAAAGAGCTACCAATTTTGTCAAATTTCTTTAAGCAACATGGTTCATTGTTTGCGGTCAATTCCTCCTCAGTCATGGATTGCAGGCCTTCAGAAAACAAGTATGTTGAGTATGTTCCCATGATTGGGGCCTGTTCCAGTAATGGTACCTCACCATTATTCTAAGATTTTTCTTTGTATAAAAGAAAGCTGTTAGAATTGACCCTGACTGAACTATCTTAAATGTTGTTTCATATAAAACCCAAAAAAAGTAAAAACAAAACTAAGTTTAAACTTGCAATACCTTACTCTCTTACAAAAGGTGTTGATGTCCTTGTCCAAGGTATCGAGAAGACTAATAGCATGTATAACCATGTTATCCACTCTATTGACGTTGAATTTCATGTTGGTTCTGTTGTAGGTATGACCAAGACCCAATTGAGCCTTGTCCAAGTCTATGTAATTCAAGATATGTGATTTCAACTCAATGGTAGACAAGATTTCTAAATATACTTTGTTGTTATGGAAGGGTACCTAAACCAAACAAGAATTTAGAAAAGTCACTTCCTATTTGATTTAGAAAAGACTTGTACTAACAACCAGTTAATGGAAGATTAGCTCGGAGTCACAGCTGAGGGATGTAGACACTGGTTATGCTCGTCCTATTGTATTGTTGGTTTAGATATTAGGACTCTTTCGATGATTCTGTATTGATGAAAAATTGAGTATCCTAGAGAATACGTAAGGAAGAGTTTTAATAGTTTTCTTAAATTTCTTTGTTTTTGAATGATGGACAAAAAAACAGTATCCAACACACTTGAGTCCTTGCAGGACTAGTCAAATGTATATTTTTATTTATTCCTTGGTAATATCAAATATAGTGATTTTAAAACACATCTCAGAGAACAAAGAAATCATGTATCTGAGATAAATATAAGTTAATAAACAAATCCTTTTACCTTTCAGTATAAATATGATTCACAAGTCCTAACTAAAGAATTAAAAGACACTTATGGGAAATTGACCTCAACTTGACAGTTGTTAGAATTGACCCTGAGTGAACTATCTTAAATGTTGTTTCATATAAAACCCCCAAAAAAGTAAAAAAAATACTAAGTTTAAAATTGCAATACCTTACTCTCATGCAGAAGGTGTTCATGATGTCCTTGTCCAAGATTTCGAGAAGACTAATAGCCTGTATAACCATGTTATCCACTCTATTAACATTGAATTTCACGTTGGCTCTGTTGTAGTTGTGCCCAAGACCCAATTGAGCATTCTCCAAGTCTATGTGATTCAAGATATGTGATTCAAGATAGGTGATTCAATTACAGAGCTCTTTTTACTCGTTTTTGCATGATTCCTCAATGTCAAAACTAAATATCCATTCAGTTGATGCTATGACCCATTTTGCTCCAAACCAAGCCAGGATTACTACATATCAACGCTATGTACATCCATCAATTACAGGTACCTAGGATATGTATGAACAGAATTAGTCAAGCACATGCAAAAATATTATAAATGGACAAATAGAAGAAAACAATGTGGTTTAGACATTCCTTAATTTCTATACTTAGATTTATAATACGATCACACTTTGTCTCTTAGGAGACAAGTCACTAACGAAACAATGGACATACCTTTAAGAGAGAGAGATAGGTATATGGTATTGTTAAAGTTAGCCACTATCCTCATGCCCATGAACATCTCCATTGGAAGAAGGCCAAACCTTCTTTCACTAGAGTCAAAACCCAACAACACTATCAAGCCCCAGGCCTGCAATCACATCCAGTTTTCCAAGACATTAACCATGAGGATACTTGAACCGTAATGCATCTTTAAACTTTTATGCATATCTCTAACAGACCTTACTACTGCAGCTTGATTATAGTAGATCCAGGATCTCTCTATTATCAGTTTCCTAAATAGCTATTTCTTTTTGTATGAGTCACATTGAAGTTGAAAAAATAGTGTAAAAACCTTTGAACCATAATGCAGCTTTAAAGTTTTTTCTTTTATGCATATCCTTACCAGACCTTACTACTGGAGCTTGATTATTGCATATCCACGATCTCTCTATTATAAATTTCCTAAATAGCTAATTCTTTTTGTATGAGTCACAATAAAGTTGAAAAAAGAGTATAAAGGGTGTTTTACATCATGGGTGGCCAAAAAGGCCTGGTACAATATATCTGTATTTCGAATGCATTTAAAGCTGTAATCCACACCACCATCTACCATGTCTCTTATCACCTACCAAAGTGTTTATCTTCCCATGAGCTTTGTAGCTAATAGGAGTTAGAGAGATGACTATTATATACAACCATAATCTGAGCTTTGAGCTAATTGTGTTAGAGAGATAGTTATTATATACAACCATAATCTGAAGTAGCAATACCTCTTGAATGGGCTTTCGTCATTAGAGGAAATTTCAACTCAAAATGGGACTTTTAAATTTAACTCAAATTCCATGTCATCATGTGTTAGCCAATGAAATTGCTATAAATTTGAAATACTGTATAGGTCTTAAACACTTTTTAAATATAAATTTGGGGATAGGTATCATAAAAAAAACTACTTTTTTTGTTTGTATTTCTGACATATCTCCCCGTGTTTTTACTCAAATTTCGATCAGGAGAGCTCGTTGGATGCAGAATTTCCCCAAAAACAAGAAATACCTGAAGATTTTGATGATGATATCATCTTCACATTTTTCAGGTATTTCTTGTTTTTGGGGTAGTGGGGTCCATCAAAAGTATGTCGAGTGGGTACTCGTTGGATGCAGAATTAAATTCTGCATCCAACGAGCTCTCTCGATCAAAATTTGAGTAAAAACATGGGGAGATATGTCGAAAATACAAACAAAAAAGTAGTTTTTTTTCTTTTCTTCCTCCAAAATTAATAAATATTATTTTATTATTTTAACTATTATTTTATTAAATTTTTTTAGGAGGCCCATTTTGAGTTGAAATTTCCTCTAATGGCTCTTTTGGGTTGATGTAGTCTGTCACTCCCAGGGTTTTGTCTGCAGTGTATGTAATGCAAATAGTGAAACCCTTTATCTAATGGATGCAGACATTATATATTTTGGTATATCTAACTGACAGTGCATCCCGTTCCTGAATAATTACTTCCATAGAAATTTCATGCTACTATCCTAGTGAGTTAGGCTCATAAATTGTGGTCCGTGATTACATTTCCATTAACAAATAAAATGTTAAGGGTAACTTTCCTTGAACATTTACTTGATTGAGTAGGGTTGAACTTTTAGTTAGAAGCAACATTTCTAACAAGCATACTACCTCTTGTGCTTATGTAAGATGATTAAAGACAACCCTTTTACCAATAATTTACTGCCTTTCAGGGCTAACCATTCAAACTTCTACTAGGAATTTACTACCTTTCAAGACCAACCCTTGGCTTAGGACCAGTACCTTACTTTTGCAAAGGTAATACCTTTCAAAAATTTATTGCCTTTCAGGGCCAACCCTTCAAACTTCTACTAGGAATTTACTGCTTTTCAAGACCAACCCTTGGCTCAGGACCAGTACCTTACTTTTTCAAAGGTAAGACCTTTCAGGAATTTACTGTCTTTCATGGCCAACCCTTCAAAATTCTACTAGGACTTTACTGCCTTTCAAGACCAACCCTTGGCTCAGGACTAGTACCTGCAAAGGTAAGGCCTTTCAAGACCCAACTAGCACTAGAGGTAAGCAAAAGCAACTTAACAATTCTCGACAAGAGCTACAACAACCCAACTTAATAGGCTAAGAGCCTAAGACTTGCATATTAAATTTTAGGTAAATTTTAATAGTTATTCTAATAAAGAGAGCATTTACCTTTAGAAAACTTGTTTGATTTTGTGTCAATACAAATTATCTTGGATGCTCCTCTTATCTTGGCACAAATAGAAGAAAACAACGTGGTTTAGACATTCCTTAATTTCTATACTCAGATTTATAATACGATCAGACTTTGTCTCTTAGGAGACAAGTCACTAACGAAACAATGGACATACCTGAGAGAGAGAGAGATAGGTATATGGTATTGTTATTGTTAAAGTTTTGTTGTCCTAGCTATATGGTATTGGTAAAGTATTACCAAGGGGATAATTATCATGATAAATCAAAATATTTAAGGTAATTGCTTATATCAGATATAACAAAGTTTTCCTCTATGTATGGTAATCATCATCATCAACTAAATGTATGTGTGTGCACATGCATAAATACCCAATACACAGCTCAATCAAACAAAAGAAAACATATTTATACCTTGATTTCTGGATCTTCACACTGTCTTCTTATGCTTTACCTTTCAAAACATCATTCAACATACTTCATTTTTTGTCTCGTTGCAATAGTTTCATGTTAGGACCCATCAAATATATTTATGTTTGTTCATGAAAATAACAAAAACAATCTAAATAAATACAATTCTATTACAATGTAATTACAATACTATTCAACTATTCAAGTAAATTAAATGCTAAGAATATATCACCTGATAAAACATGGATAACCAAAAATACTATGTATATAAGGCCATCGATCTAATCAAAACTCCTTTTCTTGCCTCTTAACTATGGAAATGTTTCTCAACGCTATCTGTAACAAGTTCCAATGGAGGAGTCAAATAGCAATAGTGAAAATTACACAGTAAAAATACAGAAATAGATGTTTTTTAATGTATTCTTCCTTACCCTTCATTGAGATCCTCTCTGTTTTGAGAATAATTTAATATTCTCTACTAAATAGGACCAACCACATGAAGGTGGAAGCTCTTATGGCCCCTGCCCCCCCNCCCCCCCCCCTCACATCACTCTCAACTCCCCAAACCCAATGCCTATACTTGCAAATAACTATTTATTTCACTATTTCGCAATGCAAATAACAATGCATCTACAATGCAAATTATTTCTCTCAATAGTTGAAAAATGTGTTCATTAAATCATTCTTTAAAACATTAATTAAACCATTCAATCACTCAACAACTGAAAAAACCATTCATTAACTCATTCATTAAAACGTTAATTTAGTCAATGCCAGAAAAAAAATATCAATAAACAATTCAGTAAAGCATTCATTCATAAAACAGAGGAAAAAAACATTAATTTTTTTTTTATAAATAAGAATTACTCAAAATTTGTTTAGTCACTTCCCTTTTACTTTTCTTCTCTTTAAATATTTAGTTAGAGTCACATATTTGGGAATCTGATAATTGGTATCCCTATTAGTCTGCTCGCAAAGTTGAACTTCAGGGGAGGGGCGATGAATTTCTGCAATAATGTGAAAATCTTTCATTAATATATTTATATTTTGATAAATACAAATAATTCATTTAAAAAAAATTACGAATGTGTGTTTTTAAATTCCATGTGCACATCAACATGTTCAACATTATCTCGTACTAGCCCAACTTGTTCCGTGTTATGATCTGCAGCTACATGCTCTGTAGTTGAATTGTGTAGAATTAGAATTAATGTTCATCATCTGCAATGGTCTATAAAAAACAGTAGCACATTAATAAATTCATTACCAGGATGAGAAGCATGATATTCATTTTGTTGGTCATGCACTACATCCCCGACATGAACAGGATCATTACTTTCCTACACAAAAAGGAATAAATAATTTACATTAGTTTATTTATAAAGAAAAATTGCGTGAGCATTAATAAATTATCATTAAAATATATAGTTTTCACATACCTGGGCACCAGATGGATCAACAGAAGATCATGCAGTATTCACAAACAAGCTTCTCTGGTGTTCAACTATGGCGTCAAAGCCATGTTCGAAGCCAAGCTTCATGTAATCTGCATTGGGCAATTCTTTGAACCGGTTGACCTTCATATTTACATGATGTCATTAATTTTAAAGACTTTTGTCAAAAAAAACAAAAATAATAATCTGTATGATATTTGGATGTAGATTCGGGTTTTGCGATACTTACATATCGGGCCGCCAAGTTGGAGTAACCACCAGGCCCAAGCTTGTGTTGGCCAATTTTTTCAATTCTTTCCTTTGTGGCCTTAGATGTGTCCGAGAGCCTAATTAAGTTTTTAAATACATTAGTCTATGTAACAAAATTGATATAAAAACTAGTAATAATAAGGCTTACCACTACATTTTGGAATGTATTGCATACCTCCCTGTTCCACCTAGTGGTATCTTTCCTTATTTTCTCAGGCCCTTCTCTTTTCCATCTTCTACCATGGATTTCCACTCCATAGATGGAATCATTGAAGGGCACTCATACCTAGGGTTCTTTTCTAGGTGAACCCTATATTGGTCTTGGACAATCTTTAGATGTTTTCCAGCCTTCTGTAGTACCTTCGATGTATCAAAGGTATCTTTTTTGAACAGACTAACCAAGTGATTAGTCAGATCATCCTTTAAATCTTTTGGATGCTTATTCCACATTATGCAGACGGTGGGCCTAAATATCTCCAAGGCCAAATCATTCATGTGTTTATAAAATATATCATTTCCTGCAAAACATTATTGCAATCATTAGTCAACATTAGAAAATATTATCAGTATATTAGGCACAAATTATAAAAAATAAATTGATCAATCTATAATGACCTAAAATCCTCTCTATCTTTATTCGAACCAGTTCTTCATTCACCAAAAATGTACACTTTATTGAACCAGTGCTAGTCAAAGGAGAATATCTAGGAAATGCTTCCACATCTCTATCTAGCCCTGCATCCACCCCTTCTTCTGCAGCATCTGTTGTGTGTGGGGCAACATCAGCTGCACCCTCCACTACCCTCGACGGTGTCATAGAGCGTGTTGCTGATTGTTCAGTGGATAATATGGGAGCAGTATGTGGTGTATGTGGAGTGGTTATGTCACTGGGACCAACATTGCCTTGAACACCACTGATAATCTCCATAGCACGTTGTAAATTAAACCCATTGTATTATAAGTTCCACAGCATATAAAATCAAATATTATAAAGTTATTATAAATGAATTTACATTTTTATTCGATAACTTACGTCCACTTTTTTATGTTGTTGTAACAACAATTGAATCCTTTGTTCGAGCCCTTCTGTTAGTGGAACTGCCAATGTCAGACGAATCAGTTCCTCATTTTTTTTTCCCTTGTCCTTTGTAGCACCCTCAACAGGTCTGTAGACTCTCTAATTTCACTATCTCTCATCAGCTGAGAGACCTCATTCTGTAAAGAGTTTTGAGACACTGTTTGATAAATGGAATCCCCTGTCTGCAATTGAAATATATAAAATATTGCTTAGTCTTTGAAAATATAGTGTGTGCAAATAATTATATTAGGGATTACATCTAGGATTTCCTAACACCTAGCTCAGGGCGTGGTCTAATCAAAATATGGGGATTTACCTTGATTATCCATCTGCAAAAAAAGTAGAGAACATTATCACAATGAACGCAATACGTATAAGCTAACAAATAAAGAACAAAAACAAAAATAAACACTATGCTACATGTTTTATATGTGTACTTTTTTGAAGTATTTAGAATGTGGAATTACATTTAGGTTAAATGGTTGCCTTGAGTCTCCAGTCATCTGATCAACAGCTCGGGAGTTTCCCCGATCAATTTGTAACAAGGTAGACAACATTACCATCATGAACACAACCATAAAAACGAAAAAATACATAACAAAATAAACATAATGCATCGCGATAAATATGTTTATGATTTTAAAGTATTTGAAACGGAGAATTACATTCATGTTTGGTTGTTGCCTTGATTCTGTAGTCGGCTGATCAATAGCCGATTGGATTCCCTGATCAACACTCTACATGGAAAATCGATAATATTATATAAACGAACTAAATATACTAATGAAAATACATAACAACGTATCTTTATGTCCATCCTAAATATAATATTACATTGGCAATATCGATGTATACTTGCTGCCTTGACTCGGGTAGACAAACATCTATGGAGATGGAGGTGCCCCTAAGAGAACCCTGCGTCAAAAACATACTAAAAGTTACATAAGGAAACATGGAAAGTAGATAATTTCAATTATATGCTAACAAAAATTCATATAGACGTTAAAATAATTAATAAAAGGGTGGTTAAATTGTTTGTTGTACCACAACCATACTAACATTGTTTGTATCTACACGATTCAAATTGTAATCAATAAGTAGTTCTTCACCAACAACTATTGATTTAATTGCACATACAAAGACACAGTTTCCTTCACGCGACTCGAATATGTAGTTTGGTTGCTTTAATGTAGACCCTGGTTGTGTATTGTTTATAAACCCCACAATATCACTAGTTGTTTTTGGCCTTCCGTCCATGTACATCGTTGCTCCTTTATTTTGAGCTTTGTCTTTAAGTTTTATATAATTTGCTGACAACCCATATCTATGCATAATTCATGTATATTGGACCAGGTCCATCCAATCATTGTAGTTGTAACAGGGTCCAACATGCTCCATCAATTCTATACATCTACCCTATCCAACCTTTATGTCGTCCATGCAAAACAAGCCCAATCCATGCAATGAGGATGGTGTGATTCTATATATCCTCTCATTCACACAAAAATCAATGTTTACTTTAGGAAGATCTCTAGGAAGCCATTGTTTCACTAGGTGTTGGTACTTTAAGGGCACGTCAATGTCTCCCACTGTCTCATCATCATAGGAACATGACCCCCCTCTTTGGAGAAAAAAATTCATGCATTTGTCGAATTTTCTACTGATCTTCTGACATCCAGTTGATCTAGCCTGTGTAGACCTACTGGATGTCTCACTTTCCTCTAGCCTTCCAAAATTCCCTTTGTTGGAGGAAGAGAGGTCTGACAAATACCTGTTTGGTTCTACTTGCACGATGGCCAAAAACAAATTGGGCATAAGCATAGAAAAATACTAGCAAAAAAACGTGGAAATACTTATAAGAAAAAAAAACTTGGAAGGAATTCTAAGCCAATAACTTCTTAAAGAAAAATCTTGTCAAGAATGAGTTTGGTTAATAGCCATGGGCATTTGGTAGCCCTAAAAATTCTAATGCATGCCCCTATTTTGGTTACATACAAGTCTCCATTCTAACTTATTACTTGCATTGCCTTTTGCTAACATGAATTGGGTATGCTTCATAAGCTTCAAATGTATGCTTGTGGCCATTTTACTTTAGCCTTTCAACATTGTCAATCGAGTGGCTGAGTCAACAGAGTTGACCCTCGAGGTGGCCGAGTCAACCAAGTTGACCCCCAATCGAGCTAACGCATCCTTTGAAACGATTGGAGTGACAAGTTTGGTACCGGACTAAGCAAATGAGCGTATGACTGAATGGATCAGTAACAAAATGATCAATTCATCCCAATCCATACTAAATTGACCAAGTGAATGTGGGAATGCACAGGCCACACACATGACACTTCAATTCAAAAAAAAAATTAACCTATAAATATAAACATCTAGACTCTAAACCTACTTCATTTTGTCAAGTCAATTAGGTTTGTAGGATTCCTATACATCATAACACTATTTGGAGTAAAACACAACTTGCTTTGTGATGCAAGAGCATAGGCTCATGGAAACGAATTCATCAATGGCTTGATCAAAGTCATATGAATTGAGAGACCTAGGGTATCAACACTTGTAAATTCTTTTATCTTGATTAAAAATTGAATAATCTGGAAGAGGACACTTGTCCTTTCCACTTGTAAATGTTTGGATAAGAGTTGTTAGTTTGTTAGTGAGTCATTGATGACTCGTAGGGGTCGGTTGAGTTTATTAAGGACTCCGTTCCTTAATTATAGGATATGTAAATAGAATTAGAATAGAACTGGAGGTTTATTTAATGCAGATCCAAATAATTTAGTTAGGTAGCTTAGGTTAGCTCAAGGATATTTTCGTTACCTCATTTTGAGGTGAGGCAGTTCGCAGAAGCTTGGGTAGCTCGAGAAGGATAGAGAGGGAAGAAAGAAACTAAGGGTTTGCAAATGGACAATAAAGTTTTGTTATAGAGATTCAATGGAGGAAATAAAATTGATTTTATTTCAATTTTCTGAGTGTTGAAAACCTTTCTGTTCAAAATTGTTTACTTTGTTTACTTAAAAGGAAAGCATTTGTATCAAGCTGCCCGGTGATAATATGTTTGACAGATCTGGAGACATTTGAAACCCTTGCATTGAAATTCATTTTTTTGTATGCATACAAAGGAAGAAACTTTATGAACTGCCCAGGAGGAATCGATTTATAGCTTGAAGATGACTATATAAAATCGTAAGTTATTACATGGAAGACTAAGCATGGAAGAACTTAGTATGGTATTCGAGGATAGGTTGATAGAGTCAACTTATGTTAATGGCTTGATTACAGATTATGATGGGAAAGGAAGAGCTCATAGAAGAAGGGAGAATATGATTACTGAAGATCATATTAAAGGTTCAAGGAGAGGCCATGAAAATTTGATTCAGGATAGACTTAACAGAATACACTACTACATTTCGACCAAAAATCAGACGGCTGTATTGTCGGATTTTCGACGCACCCCTATCGCATGTACGACACTATGATTTTTTTTAAGCGTCGGTGGATGTTCGTCGGTTATCCGACATCTTTCCAATCCGTCGGTTAAGCGACAGCTCAGTTTACCGCCAGTTAAATGTAAATTGTTGGTTATCCGACATCTAATCCATATTAAACTATGAATTTAAAAAAAAAAATTACCTACAGTCGTCGCTTAAGCAACAGTTTTTGAAATTTAAAAAAAAAAAATTGCCTGCATCCGTCACTCAGCCGACGGTTTGTGAAATTAAAAAAAAAAAATACTTGCAGCCGTCTCTTAAGCGACGGTTTGTGAAATTAAAAAAAATAAAAAATAATATGGATTAAAACGGTTCTTGACAGCATTAAAAATTAAGCATTAAAACAGTTCTTGACAGCATTGTCAAATGTCTCTAGGAATCTCATTTGTATGTCATACATGATTGTTTTTGTAAAGACCTGTGCCTCATATAAACAAGCATTTGACTAATAGGCTATGCCAAGGGAGAGGGGGGGAAAATGCAAGCACTACTTCAGATTTCAGAATCAGAAACAAATACAAATTCACTCACCTCAGCTTTCCAATGTATCTGTTACTTCCTCTTGACATGTCCTCAACATGAAGGGAAATAATATAATCTGTGCATGTGGGTCTCCTAAATTTTTGAGCAGCAAGAAGAAATTTTCCACTCTCAGAAAGTGCTGCAAAGACATATTTGAAGGTCAAATCTATAGTGTTTCCATTTGTATTTGAACTCCAATATCAAGACCATAGATCAAGTAACTAAGGCATGCATTATTTCTGTTAAATGATTTGCCTTTAATTTTTTGTTACATAGTCTGTTCTAAAAGAGAGTAGTCGCGTGACAAGCATGGAAAGTTCAACAAATTTAACTATCCTCTTCCTATATTAAGGCTTGGAAAGTAAGATCAACAATCATTCAGACAAAATGAAACCTATGTAAGTAATAGGTTCAGTACTACCCTTGTTTATAACAACACAACATGATATTCAAGATATTTCACACAACATACCGCAAAAGTATTGAATATAGTGGTACACCCAAGCTTTTAACGAGTAAGAATCACTCAGCATAGCCACACAGGGCCATATAAATGGAGAAACACAAATTATTTGTGATCCTTTTGCTGTGAGCTGGTTACAGTCAGGGCTTAAGTGTAATTCTGCACTTATTAGGTGCCCATGTTCTCTCTATGGTTTGGCAGTCCACAGAGGCCATGTATGTAACGAACACATAGGACCACATAAATGGGGAAACGCAAATGATTTGTGATCCTTTTTCTTTAAGCCAGATACACTCAGGGTTTAACTGTAACTCTGCACTTATTAGGTGCCCATGTTCTCTCTATGGTTTGGCGGTCCACAGAGGCCATGTGTGTAACAGCCATGCATGTAACAAGGGTAACTTGGAGTAAACAAGTAGGCTATGCTACTAAATATAACTGCAGAATAAATCTATAACCATATAATCAATTATCCATATTTTTATTCATTTGAAAAGTGAATACTAACGCCTAACAATGTGCTTGATATGTACCATAGCTTAACCATACTATGCTGTAAAACACATGTGACCCTTCAAATGCAAATAAAATACAATGGAAGATAGAAATATTCTACTGGATCCAATATGATACATATGTTAAAATACATAATTAAATATAAAAAGCAGCACACCTTTATGAGCTAAAATTTGATAAATCCAGGAATTACTTCATTCACTTTTATGCAAAAACTGGGTCTAGGTTGGACCAGGGAATACGTAAATATCATAATATTCTCAACAGCTACTGGCTCCTTGCAGAAATACAATCTCCATATTGCTTCCCCAAAAATCTATTTAATGCAAATAAAAAGGTACTGCTCTAGGCACCCATTTCACTTAAAATTTTCAACAAAAATTGCACAGATGAATTCAGATACAATTGATACAGAATAAGAGATTTGATGGAAAAAGATGTTTCTCTAATGCTCACTTCCTTACTTTATCACTCAAAATTGATCCCATAAAGTGTCTGAAATAGCCTCTACTTTTTAATTTTGTGGCTAACCAAGAATCTCAAATAGGCCTTTCAATTTTCAACTCTCTCACAAAAGATAGCCCAGTTTTTGATGGCATAGACAACACAATTGGGTTTAGGAAAAAAATAACCTTTCTTATATTGTTTATAGCTCTGTCAAAAGCCTCCAATTAGTAAAAACACAAACATTAGAATAGGATGTTGCATATCCGATAAGACTCTCTACTGAAACTAGAAAGACTGAAAAAACCAGCACAACGTATGAATTGAAAGCAGAATGTCAAGAACTTACATGCATTCAAACCCAAATTGAAAGTAGAATGTCAAGAACTTACTTGCAGTCAAACCCAAATACAAATAATAGGTAGATGTAGCTCTGTCCTGCTTAATGAAACATTGAATAAGGAAGTCTCTTGGCCCAGGCTGTAAACAAACAAGAACATGATTTTCTCAGTCAAATGAACAATGCTAGTGAAATTCATTTTTGAGAATAGAACTCACAATTAGCATGAAGGTTAAGTTTACAGTTAACGAGTGCCTAAATGGCTACAATGAAAAAGCATGATAGCAGAGCCAAGTGCACACTAAACACATAGTTTTTGTGTTACAGAAAAAATAGAATACCAATGGGAATACATTATTTAACCGAGATTAATTCATATATTGGGCTTATAAAGAGTTTAAACTCTAATCTAATGAAATTTATAGTGAAACTGAGAATAAGAATAAGATGGTTTATTACAAATAAATCATTAACCCCATGTTATAAGATCAAAACAATCTTTCTCTTGTTGCAAACTTAATGAAGAAAAAAATATTGCAAACATAAGAACAGACTCTCATGAGCTTCACATTGAAAGAGGGTGTTGGACAAGGCCTAAAACACCTTGGCACAAAAGAATCTATGAAAATTGTAAGGATAATAAAGTAGAGGATGAAAAGCACTTTCTCTTGGAGTCCCCACCCTATATAAGCAATTAGATCTGATCTGACTTTCAAAACAATTATAACGCAATTGATCTTCATAATGTATTAAACCATAAAAATCAAAGAGAACTCATCAATTTTATTTCCAAGTTATCTGATCACAGAAACAACACGATAAAAACAAAGTAATTATTTCGTGTTTTATTTTATCTATTTATTATTATTTTAAGGGTTCAATAGACCAAAGTTAGTCTCAGTGGACAGTAATCATCATCACCATCATCGTAAACAAAACTTGATTGTAACTATGGTCACGGAAGTGATCCAGTGGTTGAGCTCAATCGTTGCAATTTTAAATGCTTATGGAAGTCTCTATATTCCTACTAGAACTTGATCTACAATGAGATCATCGTGTTGAGAGACCTAGCACCTGATGTTGGTGGCAACAAGGAGATCAGATAAAGCATTTAATAATTCTCCTCATTTATGAAGATGCACTTTGAGTGGGACATGAATGAATCACGAGGACCCTGAAGAACTCTTGAGACAACTTGTTGTGGTCACAAAAACAATTCAAAAACACTTGAAGGACAATTAAACCCTTGTCTTAGTCCAAGTGACCATCAAATGAAGGACCAAGTGGCACAAGGAAAGCATCAAAAAGACCTTTGAACCACAAAACATTAAAGGTCAAGGGTCAAAGATGTAAAAGAATTGAAGCCCTAATATCAAATCCCTAATTATGTGGAAGCAACATATTATGTTTGATGGACTATAAAGGAATAAGAATCACAAAACATTTTATCATCATCCAAGATCACTTGACTACTCCAAAACAATTCATTGACTGAAGTCTTCTTCATCGAAGTTGTGTTTGACTGAGGAAAATTCATGGCTAGGTTTTTATTCTTTATCTCTTCCCTAGTGTGGCAGCTCCAAGCCTGCTAGGCTTCTTCCTTCACAGCACATAGCAGCTCACGGTGGAGGGTAGTCTTAGTGGTGAGGAGTAGTAGCATCAGAGCTGCTACAGGTCACGGTCAAGGCTTGTTACAGCAGCAGAAACTCTCGGTGGTGAGAGTAGAGCTCATGGTGGGGGATGTCTACAGCAGTAGGAGCTCACAGTGGTGGGACCAGAGCTCACCGTGTGGAGTCTGAGGTAGCAGCAGTAGGCTGCCAAGGTAGAAGCAGCCCACGAAGGCAGCAGCAGGATGCCGACAGCCTTCACTGAGGTGGTAGCATGTATAAGGAGGTGTAGTCCACATGGCAACAACAACAGTAGTAGTAAAGTATAAGCCTCTTCGGGATTACTCAGTTTGGAAATTTTTTATGTACATTCATCTCAGAATCAAATCAGAAATAACCTTGCAAAGTTCTAGAAAATTTTGCTTGTCTGCCTAGAAAATCTTGCTTGTCTGTTGTTGGCAATCTTTATGTAAGATTGGTTTCTCTTTAATTCAACCACTGTCTCATCTCCTTATCCCACAAGTCTCCCCAAGGGTGGAAAATGCTCTTGGCTAACCTCTTTCATAATAAAAAAAGGAATTAAACCAATCCAACCCCTCTTATAGAAGGTTGTTCAGTTGTCTTGCATAAATACTCAAAACCATTCTATTTTAGATATCGACATTTTTTGTCATAACTAAATGAGCTATTTTGGATGTGAACTCATTATTTTGTTGAGTAATAGGCAAAGTCATGATCCTAGGCTAGGCCCTTTGGATATTAATTGTTTCATTGTACAAGGTCCCTTGTGTTAAATAAGGCTTGATTAGATCAAATAAGATAACATAATTTTATTAATGTCCATGAATGACCAAAGAAGTCGGTCTATGCAACTAAAAAGTATATTAGTACTGATAAATAATGAGAGTGCCAACTCAATTCCTAACAGCTAAAAGCTAAAAGAGTAAGGAAAGAAGCTACATATTAACATGAAATTAAAAGGCAAAAGTATATGACTATATCTATCAGTACAATGTAGAGTGGCCTGCTCCACAGGCACAGTCTAAGTAGAGATAGAGGTAGAAGTGGAAGAAGGAGAAGAAGCAACATAAGGACACGCAAATGGTGAAGATAATAAAGGAAAATCCAGGCCCCATGTCTACTACAGAAACAGTGCCTATGATATTCTGAGAAGAATAATCCAGGCCCCATGTCTACTACAGAAACAGTGCCTATGATATCCTGATGATGCTCTTGTTCTTGTAGCTCACATTCTTATTATAAGGACATCCACAGGGTCCAATTTGGGAGATGACTCCTTAAGAATCAAAATATGCAAAGGCTATGCTGGTTTTATTGTTGAGAAAGTGAAAGCTACATATTCAGGGTGCTTAAATATCCAAGAAGTTTGTGCAGGTCTTCCATCCCTATTTCATTTGAAAGTTCTTCTCATGGATTTTCATTCTTCAAATGCATTTGAAAAAATCAAAATGACAGAGAATATTTTTTCTACCCTCAGCAATGTAAGTTATCCTCCAGTGGAACTTAACAGCACACAATTGGTTTGCTGGTCTTTGCTAATTTCAATACTGATGTTGATTCTTCGGCACATGATTCTCCAATCTACAACCTTCCCATCCTAGTTGATGTTCAATATAAGAAATAAGTTAATACAGATTACACAAGGAGGAAATTTTTAGCTTCCCACAGGAACAGGCTATTTAGAATCATGGGTATATCATGTGGTACAAAGTGTTATAAATGTGAATGAGGGAGTCACAGAAGAGCATGGAATGGCTGATCTCTTTCAACAACTGATTGACGTTAGTGGGGTTCATAACTGGGGTATTGTAGAACACAAAGTTCTTCAAGAGAGGACACATTTTGGATAGAGTAGACATCTAAAGATACTTCATTACTCACACTTTGTTAGCAGTTAGTTTTTTGTGTATTGAAGGATGGGCAATCAAGCGTTTTGCTAAAAATATTGACATCCCTTTTGAGCATGCATGTCGGGGCACTGCGAAAAGTTGTTCTTTTTGTTCTTGATGGAAAAGAATGTGAAGATGATGCACTGTTTTCACTAAATTTGCTGCTTCAAGTAGGTTATGACAAGTCAAAGCAGGTTACAACATTATGTTTTTATTTTGAGTTGGCCAATTAAGGAAAGATATAAACCTTGAATAATAAAAATTGCCAATTTAAGCTTTTCATTAAGCATTTTTCCCATTGGCTAAATTTTCTTTAAATTTTCACTGTATGTCAATATCCCAAGTTCTTTAAGAAATGTGTTTTCAGTTTCAACATCTACTACATGTTTTCTTAAAGTACCCCATGAGGTAACTTCAAAAAGTTTCATAAAATAACTTCGATTTATCATACTGAACAGTACTGAGTATAGAGTTTTCTATGGTAAGGGAAACGAAATTATAGAGTTTTCTTCTAATAATTTTAAGTCTCTTTGAAGCTGTGTGCCATACATGGGATGAGTAGCTAACCTGATACATGGTCCAACCCCAATCGTCCTGAACTTGACTCTATTGCAACTGCATTCATAGCATTTGAGTCATCTAACTTTTCAATGCGACCAACCTACATGGCTATACCAGGCATCTCATCAGCAACAGGTGTAGCGGAATGAGATTTTCCACCCTCACTTTTATGCCCATTTTGGTCAGTTTCATGAATACCATTTCCCCTGATGGTACTCTCACCATTTGTCATTCTAACCCTGACAGAAATTGATGTTCCCATTGTTGAATTTTCCTCACCATTACCAACAGGAGTTGGTTGTTTCAAATTAGTTTTTTCAATGTCAGCTCTGGCACTTCCATCACTCTTCCCTATTATACTTGCGGCACTACCTTTTTCAGCAGAGTTCTTCACTTTCACTGCCTCCTCTATGTCCTCTGCACCATGAGGTCATATTGGGACACCAAGCATAGGCTCCAAGAATGATGTCCAAAGCCTCATCACTTTCTCAAATTGTTCCATCGTTGTACATACCTCATCACAGGAGTACTTAATAATTTGATATAAGTCTTCATGAATGTCAGAATCAGGATATTCAAACTACAGATTAGGGATTATTGGTCTTCTATTCCCAACAGCGATAGCAAGAAGTACATCATCCTCCTTCCTCTTCTTCTCATTTATTTCTTTAATCTCTGCCAGAAGAGCTGTTTAACAAGTGATAAAATATTGCTTAATATATATATAAGAAATTAATAATACAATACAAAAGAGAGAATTGAAATAGCACCAATCCAGAAATCATGAACTACATTAACAAGAGCACTAATCAATACATCATGAACTACATTAACAGGAGCACTAATCAAAACAATATTCTCTCATCATATATGATACAATGGTAACAATATTTATAAATCAAACAAAGAAAACATAAAAACCCTTTCTTAATTTTAATGGTACATAGTACACTCCCTATATCACCAAGGGAAAAAAGAGGCCATTCTTCTTCCAGCTGAAAAAGAAAAACAGAAAGGGAGTTCACAGCCAAATGTTGTAGGAGACTCAAAACCATCTGTATGCAGACATGGTAACCAAATGCAATGAATCTGAGACAGAGAGCTATGGTATTTCTTTTGAGTTTATCCATTATAGTGATAGCTTGCATGAGAAGTAGAAACACCATGTTGGAGAAGAACGTGTGGGTGAACCAAGAACAAGCCGCAGCAAGGAGGAAAAGGAACATTTCTAAAATATAATTGGTAAGTGTATTACATATTGTTGATATTTTTCTTATGAGGTCTGGACATAGTACAAATTTTTGTGCAAACATATATTGGAATGTGTGGATGAAGAATCTAGTCTTCAAGATAAATTTTGTTCATTGGTTGTACAAATGAAACCTGGGGAAGGAAAAGAGCAGGCAAGGGATATTTTAATTACAAAAATTAATGGGGAAACTCTCCAAGTCAATTTGAAGGTAATACACATTAGTGATTTGCTGGAAATAAACCTTGAAGTTGTAGGGTTTGACCATGTGTTTGGAATCATTTGCATATGGAAGATGAGCATGTTGTAGAAGGAGTTATTAAAAATGTCATGAATGATATAGTTTTTGAAGGATTTGGGAGTTAACTCCGTGCCTTCTTATAGCTATTATTTTGATCCACTCCCCACATGATACTACAGACCCTGGCAGAAAGTGCCAAAAGGTTGAATGCCTTCAACCTACTTAGTGTATGGGGTGCTGTATGCCCTTATAAACCACTTGCTTCAGGCATAAATCTTAGTGATTTAGTGAAGTGGTAGCAACACTTTTTCTCTTTTCGAGACGGGCTTAACCCAGAGAATTTTTATTAATTCAGATAGCATTGCCGATTCAATGTGTGAAGGATATTGAATTCTCCAGGATCGCTACCAAGGAGTCCATAGAGAGGGAAAACACACACACTATTGCTAACGTAGCAAAATATATCAAGAAAGTGGAAGGCTAACTTGATGACAAGAGTTATGAGAGAGTTCTAATTTTCATGGAAGTATGTTGTCATATCAGAGGATGTGTAGTAGGATGGAAGGCAACAAATTCCCTGAGAAGATTGTATTTGGTGACATAGTTGACCTTATGTTATGTACAAGTGGTATCTAACCTATTGGAAGATAGAGACGAGTGTACAAATAGTAACATAAAGGATGTTGGTCATAAGGATCGATATGAAGAATATGGATATGTGGATCCTCATGTGAAAGAGAGTGCAATTGGAAGTGACCATAGCAACCCAGGAAATGGGAATAGCACATCCCTAAGGATGCAAACGGTAGTTAAATTATAAGATACATTTAACATAAATTTTGAGGATGGCAAATCCTTGGAAATGAATATTTTTGTTGTTGGACAACAACATGAAATGTCATACTTGGAAGCACATTTTATTGTGAATTTTGGTTTTTATTTAGAGTCGTTGTATGTTATTAACACCATGAGTTTTAAAATCATACATAAGAGATGTCCTGAGGAGGATGGTATTTATGAAAATGAGAGAAGTGTTGCATTCTAGGAGAAGAATGTGGAGGATGAACAACTCATGTTGCTTATCATATTAGAGCAGTAGGATAGGGATGCAGTATGCCTTGTTGGGCATGGATGTTTGAAGGTTGTAAGCATTGTTGAGAATAAGTTTTTGCAGAGTGTATACCCCATTGGGTTTGCAGAGAACTTGTGGAAAAAGAGGAAAAATAAATAAAGGGGGGATTTTCCTTAAAATCTTTGAGCAACATGCTCAAAGTTTCTTACCAAGGGTGTTTGATGTAGGAGCATCCTTGTCCTTGCGTGGTCAACCTCACTCAAAATATTTTGATTCTGTGTTAGTTGTTGTAGGATGGAATAAGATCATTGCAGATCCATACTGCTGAGGTTGTAGATTTGTTTTTGCAGGAGTATTCACATGAACTAAGGTAAACCGCGGATCCACATGTTCTATGTGGACTTCATTAAAACCAATATTGGGTCATATGATATGGGAAGAGGAGTAATTTTATAAATGGCCAAGGAAGTTGAACTGTCAAAATTGTCTACCTCCCCAATTGAAAACAAAGGGATAAAACAAAAGGGTTTAAAATAAACTGATTGCAAATGAGGAGGGGATTCATTTTTTGATTGGTTGGTCAATTGGTAGAATAAGCTCCAGATAGTGGAGAAAGGAGGAAACGACCCCATGCCCTAGGTAGAGCAACATGCATGTATAAATATCTAGAGCGAAACCAGGAAGAAAACTATTGGCCAAGTGAATGTATTCTAAAGAAGGGGAGGTTGAGACCCCCTATATTTCATTCTCATTGTAAATGTTCTAACTTGATCAAATCCAAATAAATCCAATGCACTGATGTGAAATTCTCGACCTAAACTTACCAACAAATACGAAAAATGCCAAACCCATTTCCCTACAAAATTGTTTTTGCCCAAAACCCTAAATGACCTTAATCTCCAAAAAAGAAAAAATTGCGCGGTGCTTTGGTGTGATAATAATCAAGCAGTCCTATAATCGCTTGCCTATGATGGTCTAGAAGACAAAGGATGACACTACTGGTGTAAACCATTCAAGCACTGAACATTTTCTGTGAATGAATGTGCCTATCCCCATTCCCGTGCCACAACAGAAAGTGCAAAACAAATTCAGAATATCAACACCACAGGGGCAGATGATGGTTCAATTGGGAAGCCATTTTCACATAAACAGAACAAGCTGAGGAACTGAGAACCAACCTTGACATCGTATAAATTGATGTAGAAGCATGACTTGGGTACATTGACTTTGCTCTCCAGTGTGGCGGCAATGGCTGCGCTGAGCTTCTTGTTGGTATCGGACCCCAACCCTCCAATGGACACCAATTCCCCATACGCTGCCAGTTCCTGAGTACCCCCAAATGAAATCGCTACCGACCCTTTCAGCTGCACCATCACATACTACCAAAACATAATGTTAAATACATTAAACCCCCAATTAGCAATATTGACAAAAGGAGGGCTTGTATTTGGTATCCATCCATTATTCGTAGGTGTGACCATATGATTTAATTAAGAAATGATTGGACGTAGTTGCAATTTGTGTGGGGAAGGAAAAAGGGTAGCCTACACATTATGATCCCCTAAATATAAATTTCTAATTTGGACCAATTGTGCAAATTCATCAAAATATGCATCGAAGTGTACTAAGAATCATATTATTTTCCTTTCGTCACCCCTCCATACATATATATGCCTATTGGCTTTCCCTCTCCTAGGTTTTGTGAAACATGGCTTTAAACTCTCATGTATGATTTAAAAAGCACACAAATAAATCCTTGAATCAACCACATAATCTGACTCAAGCAATTATTATCTAAATGAACTATGTTGATGTACACAAACATATAACTAACACACTAATTTATATCAATCAATGGTTAATGGGGGTCAAAACTTATATGCTAGGGTGTAGGCAAGGATGGGACAAGGTAAACTAGGCATGTAGAAGGAGGTTATGGGTATTTTTTTAAGCAACATTATAAGTGAAACAATGCATTGGCATAAACATTATTTTATGCCAATGCACTAGCATAAACTTGCATCATATAAGGCCAAAAATAAATTCATTTTCATAATAAAACCAAAGGAAAACTTAATAGAGTTTGTGCATAAATGCATGAAAAATATAGAGATAACATATTATAACCACACCTTGTTGATATGTGCATGCTACATATCCCACATGGAGACCAAATATCACCTCTTAAGGCATCGTATTGTAGTTTGATGACTAATGATCCTTAGAGATGAATTTATTGTGTAAGTCCCTAATTTTTCTCCCTTTACTATTGTTACGGCCTTGACACCTATCCCTATCACACAAAAACTCATAAATATGTCCATATATCACTTATTTGCCAAATATCTACTTTAAATCATATATTTTGTGGTTTGAGGCCTTTATCATGGCCTATTAGCTTACTAGTCATAATTTAGAGCATAAATGCATCAATTTCTCTCCCAACCATGGTTTGAGACTCATTCATAGTGCACAAAACCTCATATTAACACTCTCATACCACTGCGAGGACAATGATGTCCAACACATACCATGTTGTATGGTTTGTGTCCTTATTCATGGACCTTGGTCCTTAGAAGCTTCATATAGGGTCTAATAGTTTTATTTTCCTCCAACGCCTATTGGAAAGGCCTTGCCACCCATTGCTTTCATCCAATGCATTTTTTTTATCCAAGGAGTTGTTGATCATGTCATATAGCTTTATTTTATATTACTATGAAAATAAGAAATTATATATGTAGAAACATAAAAAGCATCATAAAATAATCATGTATATCTCTTCAAGGCCTTTGAGATGAGCTGAAAAACTAGAAAACAAAACTTCAAAAATTGATATCAAGGTAGAAATTTATGGGAAATTCATGTGTGCATTATATAATGCATGTATGCTATTGAAATCAATTTTTTTCTAGGTAGGATAGTTTCCACTCACTCAAGGCGTCGTCGTGTAAGCGACGCTTATGAGGCTAGTCGTCGCTTAAGCGATGCTTATGAGACTAGCCGCCGCTTAAGCAACACTTATGGCCACATTTAAAAAAAAAATTATCTTTGTGATTTTTGGTAGGTTTAAAAAAATAAATCCACGCGCCATCGAATTTTGGATCGAAATTTAGTAGTGAGATTAGCTGAAATTGAAGTATAGCTAGAAGTGATGGAAGGACTGCTATAGAAGAATGGAGAAGACTAGAGGTATGGATGGATTTTTGCAAAGAAGGTAACATGGCATACGTTACAGAAGAAGCTGAGACAATGGATAAATTTTCAATGGAAGAGAGGAAAACTCATAAGAGATGAGTTACAACAAGAGAGAGATGTTGAGGATATAAACATTTGTGAACCTAAACAAGGACCTATCCTAGGAGAGGATAGTAATGATGACAAAGACATGATGCTGAATGAAGAACAACTGAGGGATGTGATGTTTGAAACATCAAAAGATGTTGTAAGACCTTATGATTTTAAAACTGACATTTTGTGTATGAATGTAGGGTTTATTGAGGCAGAACAATACTCTAATGTTGTCACAGAAGCAGAGAAAGGAAAAAATCTATTTTTTCAACAGATGGAAGAAGGTTCATATAACCTTATGATGGAGGAAGAGCAATTACTGAACATTGCTATGGAAAATTGTGAAGAAGAGAGACAGCATTCAAAGTTGTCACAGAGAAGGAAGGAGGAAATGGATAGTCACTGATGACTGTTGACAATAAAAAAAATCAGGAGGAAGGGAATACTGTTAGACAGACATCTAGTACTATTACAGTAAAGGAAGATCAGAGTTTTATTCTGATCAAGGATACTGAATATTGTGTGGAATTTTCAGTAACAATTCCAAGTGAATTGACCAGCTTGTGAAAAGAGTTAATGATTTTGGAATTAGGGTTGAGAAATCAATAGAAGTCCATTCGAGATGTGAAGCTGGAATTGGAGAAGGAAGATGAAGAAGTATTCATTGCTGAAAATGATGAAAAGAATGCTGAAATCTATGGTGAACAAGGTAAGAGTTTTATGATTGGAGAATTAAACATTTTTTATGATCAATCATATGCAGATATGGAGAATGAAGAAGGGAAGATTGAATTAAAAGACAATAATGAAGAACATATTTTTGTGAAGCAAAAATATGAGGTTACTGAAGATAACATTCTGGAAGAAATTTATGTCTCTAATGATATCAAGGATGAAAGAGAATAACCACTGAAAGTTGTTATGGAAGGAATATGGAATGAAGAGGATGGTGCTCGAAAATTTGATGAATTTCTTGAAGGGTGTCGAGAGAAAGAAGAATTTCTTGATGGCATTGAAATTTCCTTTCATTGGTTAAGGGAAAATACAGGGGAAGAAGATGTCTTGATAGATAGTATAGCAATACAGAATAGAAATGAATATGATAAGGGAAGAAGCAACAGTGAAACTGTTGTACAATAGAAAAGGAACGCATTGAAAGTTTTCTATACTTCTGATCAAGTGGAAACACTAACTTGTTTTCCCATACTAATTTTCAACCCTAAGGAAACCCTAAGGTAATCCCATAGTAGAAATAACCAAAAAAGACTATACCCCACAAATCAAAAGGATCTTAAATTAACCATATTATGCCTTCCTCAATGATTTGATTAAATCAAGGGAATGGAAAAAGGGAAAGAAAACATCAAATATCACTCACACCATGGAATAATTCTAAAGCTAACCAATTGTCTAAACCACAAAGTTCATCTTATCCTGTTAATTGTAAGATGGGAAAAAAAAAATCAGACACAGTGAAAATTGGCATAAAATAATCAAATAAAAAATGGAGGACATCAAAATACCTAGTACTTGCTTCAAGACCCAAACACCATTCAAGTGAAATGTCCACTCTTCACCACCATGGATTAGATCTCTCTCTCTCTCTCTCTCTCTCTCTCTCTCTCTCTCTCTCTCCCTCCCTCCCTCTCTATCTATCTATCTATCTACAAAGTAGCACTGAAGAGGTTAAAATATCCACTATACATGATCGCCAAGAACTAACATCATTCAAGTGAAGGATTTATGCAGAATGTTGTAGACATTATATCTCTACTCATTCAATTTACTACAAAGTGTTGTAGCTTGCTTAGTGCTCCTCTCTGTTTATCATTTACATTCAACTTCACCTTGAAATCAACAAGTCCTCGCAAATCTTCTAGTACAATGCCTTTACAATAATGGACAAATAATGATGTTGAGTTATTGGAGATCCTGTAGAGTGGATGTTTTAACCTCTGTGCTACTCTGAAGTGCATAAGCCAGCACTTCAGAGGCATATTTCCCAGTGGTAACCTACAACAATCATATATATATATATCTAATCAATGGTGGTGAAGGGCGGACATTTCTAGATATGGCTACTTGGCACGTTAAATACATTTATATCAGTCTGTAATTTTTTTGATTTATTCCTTTTCTCTTGTCTTGATGATGCTTGTTTTCCTATATTAATTTTCAACCCTAAAGCAACAATAACTTGTTTTCCCATACTAATTTTAAACCCTAAGGAAACCCTAAAGAATACAATTGATCATCTTCACAGGAATACTGGACAAACATTCAAAGGTAACACCTCTAATCTAGGAATATTGACTACATCCACATCACTAACCTTCAACAGACTGAGAATTCAAGTCTAATACTGAAGTAGCTAATACAAAGAAGAAATAAATAAGAGAGATCAGTAATATAAGGGGATCATCCACCTCAATCATCCAAAGGATGTCAATAGAAACATCACATAAAAGACTCAAGTGCTAAGGGATAGAAAAGATGGAAAGTGCCCTGATCAATACATTCACCATCAGTGAATTCAGTAAACTGAAAATGGCCTGAGGCCAAGGTTAATGATTCTATGGATAAGCTATCATCCTTAGTATTGTGTTCTATGAATATGTGAACTACTTTTAGCTGGGTGAAGTAAGGTTCCATATCATGGATATGTTGACACCAGCCATCAAGTGCAAGTAAAGTTAGTGATGATCTTCTATTGAACCAATTAATGATGGCTGTGGAGTCACCATGAATGTGCACAGTTGGAAGGACCATGGATTTAGCACAATAAAGGTGAGTCCATAAAGCAATTAGTTCAAATCTGGTGTTTGTACTCAGACCAACATCCAATTTGAAGCAAAAATAGTGGTCCTGGGTGATCAAATGATGAACACCTATACCTCCAATTTGATTGGCTAAATCCCCATCAAAGAAGATGTAGGTACAATTATTGAAATAGTTTATTTAGTCAAACTTATTACCTTTCTTTTTTGCGTTGACTTAGCCACTTTCAATTCACTATCTCTAAAATAGCTAATAAGTGTTGGCTAATAATGGTGACACCTCTTGGTATTATGTTTCATTAGGTTGCAACATGGAAAACTTGTGAAACAAAATACCAAGAATCATCACCATTATCAAAATAGTTTATTAGGTACAATTATCAAAATAGCGGAAGATGTAGGTACAATTATCAAAATAGTTTATTGAGTCAAACTTATTACCTTTCTTTTTTGCGTTGACTTAGCCACTTTCAATTCACTAACTCTAAAATAGCTAATAAGTGTTGGATAATAATGGGGACGACTCATGGTATTATGTTTCATGGGGTTGCAACATCGCAAACTAGTGAGGCATACTACCATTAGTCATCACCATTTCTTTGTTGAATACTTGTTATCTTTTGTGAGATATAGTTCAAGTGGACAGAGTTCTTGAACTCTGTCGTCATGGAAAATTTTGTTTGATGATGATATTAACAGGTATGTGGAAATTTTTTTAATATTTTATAATGATCTTCAATGATCCAGGGGTTAGGTTCTAGTTTCTTGCTTATAACAAAACATGGCTAGGGTTCTCACTACTCTAAGCTCCCCAACAAAGGTGGATTGTCTCCCAGCTGCCATATCATATTTGAATTTCTCCTGTACCTTTTGGAGGTTTGATATTCACCCCTTCTGCTTCCCAGTTCCCAAGGTTTAAGGATTTTGTCCCAATCCTTATACTATATGTTTAACATCCCCATGTGAAGACCTAGGTCTAAAGTTATGAACCTCGTAAATTGTTGTATTTATGACACCGCCAACACCTAAATGGAAACCCCTCATGGTCTGATGTCTAAATGATGGAAATATTTTTTTGCTCAATTTCAATATCCTCCTTTAGACCCTCATGATTGTTTAGTCTAACCAAAATGCGAGAAAATTTCATATTGTCCGAATTTTTTAAATGACATATCCGTTGCAACAAACTCCCCCACAATATTTCTAATGCCCCTGAAAACATCTAAAGACCAATAGTCAAAGGGAAAACCTTAAATTCACACCCAAATTAGGGTGATGTCTAACTTCTCTATTTTCTTGTCAAACAGAGATCTCCACATTTTTAGAGCCATTAGAGCCGAGCCTATACACCAATCTGTTTGAGATCACATTGTGCATATTCGGCTTAAGGTGCAAGATGAACAACCTTTGGAGAGAACCAGGAATTTGGGCACGCATCCTAGTTTGTCACCCCAATTTTACTAACCCTAATCCTTGAGGGTTTTGGCATTGAATTGTCGACCTTAATTAGACCATTCCCGTAATGGTTGTCTCTGCTGTATTCTCCAACTTGTTAAGGTGTAAAACTACCCCAACCATGAAATTGTTCCCAAACTACTTACTTCAACTTCGCTACTTACTGGTTGTCTTTGCCTTGGTTTTTTAAAAGTCACTACTTACTTCAACTTCTTTGTTCCCAGACTTTTGTCCCCAAACTAGTGTGTTTTTCAAGGTCCTGGATTTGAGAGGATCTGTTGCCTATGGTATATTTTTTATTGATCCAAGGTCGTTCCCTAGATATGGTACCTCTCTCTACCTTAAGGCTTGCTCTTTATTGGCACCACCAGAACGGGTACCCTGTGGTGGGATGGATGATTGGCACCCCCTTATTACTTTATTTATTACTTTTCTTTCCTACCTTATGACTTTCCTGAGCTAGAAACATGAAATTCAACCCTTACCCCTTATTTATCTTTCCTTCTAAAAGATTAAGGGCATCTATTCCCTGTAGTATCTGACCTTACCTGTTCAATATGAGGATGAACTGGTCTGGTGAATTAATACCTCCTTGTGAAGTAATACCTCCTCATTGTGGAAGTCTTTATTCCCTTATTATTCCCATAAGATAGTTTGATATTCCTTACCTTAAGAGGGATTTTACTAGTTGTGGTCATGGGCCCCAATTTTCTAGTTCTATTTTAACCGTTCGATAGGTCTGGATAATCAGTCTCTTCGAAGTACTTCTTTGATTACGCCTATCTGCGCAAAACTAGAGAAATTGCATAATTACATCTATAGATGCGCTACAAAATGAATGATCACAATAATAGTGACTCACATATACAAGAGGGGGTGAGGCGTGAAGCCCTATTCTAAGTTCATGACCCAAACAATGAGTTTCTCATTTGTAAGGTAAGAAGGTTTGTAAATTGAATCCCCGAATAACCCACTAAATGAGGAAGGGTCTGTCTGCATTCCCACAAAGGAGCAAACATCACAACACGCACAAAAAACCCTTGTCACAAGATGCCAAAAAACCATTGTCACAGCATGCCCAAAAAAAGGAGGTCATGATGCTTACCTGTTGAGCCATGAGCTCCAAATCCAAAACTGGAACTCCAAAACGTGAACTGTATGCTCGAAATTTGTACCGTCAGCTCCAATTATCAACGGTGAGCTCCAATTCTCAACCTTGACCTCCAATTATCAACCCTAAGCTCCAATTATGAACCCTATGCTCTAGCGTACCTACTCCCAAATTCACAA